>PGFW01030213.1:30090-40693 GCA_003123925.1 Haematobia irritans | reverse complement strand
CTCAAACTTTATTACATTTAGAAAATTTTGTCAAAAATTATTATTTCTATAGTAAATTTTTGTCAAATTTTTATTTCTATAGAAAATTTTAGTCAAAATATTATATTTCTATAGAAAATTTTGTCAAGAAAAAAAATTTATATTTCTATAGAAAATTTTGCAAATTTATTTTCTATAGAAAATTTATGTCAAAAATTTATTTATCTGCATGAAAAGTTCTGTTAAAATTTTATTTCTATAGAAAATTTTACGTAAAAATTTTATTATCTATAGAAATTATTGTCAAATTTTATTTCTATCAGAAAATTTTGTCTAAAATTTAGCTTATTCTATGCAAAAATTTTATTTCTTGTTTCCAAATTTTATTTCTATAGAAAATTTTGCACAAAATTTATTTCTATAAAAATTTTGTCAAAATTTTATTTCTATAGAATTTTTCAAAATTTTATTTCTATAAAAAATTTGTCAAATTATTATTTCTATACAAAAATGTTGTCAAAATTTTATTCTACAGAGAACAATTTTGCAAAATCTTATTCTCTTAAGCAATTTTGTCAAAAGTTATATTTCTATAGAAATTTTGCAAAACTTATTTCTATAGAAAATTTCTTGCAAAATTTATATTTCCTATAGAAAATTTTGCAAATTTTTTTCTAAGGAAATTTTGGCAAAATCTTTATTTCTTTAGGAAAATTTCGTCAAAAATTATTTTAAAAAAATTTCATTATATTCTACAGAAAAATTTTTTGTCAAAAAATTTTATTTCTATAGAAAATTTTTCAAAATTTTATTTCTATAGAAAATTTTGTCAAAATTTTATTTCTATAGAAAATTTCAAAATTTTATTTCTATGAAAATTTGTTAAAAATTTTATTTCTATAGAAAATTTTGTCAAAATTTTATTTCTATAGAAAATTTGTCAAAATTTTATTTCTATAGAAAATTTTGTCAAAATTTTTATTTTTAGAAAATTTTGTCAAAATTTTATTCTATAGAAATTTTGTCAAAATTTTATTTCTATAGAAATTTTGTCAAAATTTTATTTCTATAGAAAATTTTGTCAAAATTTTATTCTAGAAAATTTGTCAAAATTTATTTCTTAACAATTTTTCAAAATTTATTTCTATAGAAAATTTTGTCAAAATTTTATTCTATAGAAAGGTGTCAAAAATGTTAAAAGTTTTCACTGGCCACACTGCTTTGGCTGTAATGTCTGAGATATCCCCACCTATTCGTGATCTTCAAGCATAGATTAACAAGTTGAATACCACAAATATTTTTCAAAAGTATTTAAATCTCCCTATAACAACAACCTATCTGATTATTTAATTCATATAAAAGCGGCTCAATAAGAAAAAAATTATTCCCTTTTTGGTGTAGCTTTGCTACACTTTGAGATCCCAAAAGTATGCTAAGAAAATTCTGTATTTAACCATTTTACCACCCAAATACCGTTATATGAAGATATTTCGATTTAAACATACAATTATTTTCTTTCTCTAAGGAGTTTAATACAAATCTATCAATAAGTACCCGCAAAAAAACCAAGATTTTAAGGAGCTTTTTTCGTGGATTTTGGCTATTTAAAAGCCATGCGAATGTAGTCTGAATAATTCTCCATGGCAATCTTAGGGAAAAAGTAAACAACAAAGCTCTGTGGAAAGGTTAACAACTATATACTATAAAGAAATTATTGCTATATAAAAATTACCAAGCATTTGGTTATAAATCAATAAGAAAAATCAATTGATAAGAGAAACCTTTTGAAATCCATATTTAATTTATTTATGATGCGAAATTATATTGATTTTCATGCATATCTTGGGAGTATTCAATGCTATAACTCTTGTGGAAAGGTTTAACAAGACATATATACTAAAAAAAATTATTGCTTATAAACAAATTACAAGCCGTTATTGGTTATAATCAATAAGAAAATCATTTTAAGAGGAACCTTTTGGAATCCAATTATAATTTTTTATGCTTTCATTATAAGTTAGGAAAAATTTATTTGGTAGATATATTTTTTTGTCTGTGTGTATAATTCTTATAAATTACAAGACTAAACGACTTAAGCAAATCAAACCAAAAAAGACAAACCTGTATGGATTGCTTAGTTTTCTTCTCCCTCCTCTCATCCTCCATTACACCATAAACTACGAATAGCTAGCAATTCGTGAGATAAGTATGCACACATTAAATATGAATCCCTGAGCATAAGCTGGCTTCAAGAGCGGACGCAGCAAAACAAAAGACACCACAAAATCGGGCTGGCTGCTGCTGCCTTGGGCTAGCCGGAGATTGTTGGACGTTTCAATCGTTGAACGCTGATGGTGAAATGAAGCACCGAAAAATATAAAACAAAGTGTGTTCATTAAGAAATATCAATTCATGGCTTTGACTGTGCCTAATGTAGCCATAAATGTTGCACGACAAGAAAAAAAATCTATTCAAAGAAAGGAAACATAATCCATTTTTCGCTATCTCTGAGACTTAAAGCCAACGTTTATCTTATGATATGCTGCATTAGGCATAAGTAGAGACAAATACACACACATAGATAGTTTTGGCGGCGAAATACAAAACGGATGACATATGTGAAGTATACTTTTGAGCGTCGACACGTTTACTAAAGTATAAACATTAGGTAGATATTGTTAGTGGTGTTGGTATGATATGAAAGATGTAAAGCTGACAATTGAAGAAGAAGACGGAAAAGTGTGAAAGGAGAAAACAAATATGGGTGAACTTGAGATGTACAAACACGGTGTGTAAATGGATAAATAAATAAATAAAGGTAAATGTTTTTTTCCTCACTATGATATGATAATAAATCAAAGATGTTGTTGTTTTATAGGGATTTCTTAAAAAATACAGAAAAAGGCATTTGCCTGAATATAAAGGTCTACTTTGTCCAAAAAGGTTGCCAACATATGCTGAAAGCATGTTTTAAATTTTAATATTTTTGCACATACGCCTTCAAAAGGCTTTGAAAAAGAAGCATCTAAATGATTGTTAATGATAAAGTGTCTATTTTTGACAGTTTTCTATGGTTGTTTGATCTTTTCTTACATCATACCAATCTACTACTCTTGTCTCCCATCCACAAAACTGGACTCGTGTGAAAGTATTTGTTATAAATGCTTTGAGGAGCTTGAGCTGGGAAATTTTCATATAATTATATTAAGAAAGCATCATGTGAGGCGCTCTAAAACAGAATACGAATTTCAAATTGGCTATTTCATGGTTTAGTGCTCCTTACACAACTCCATTATAATAGATTTCTTCCTTCCAGTTCAGGAGATTTTCATAAATTATTGTTTTTTGCCATTCCTTCTTAAGCCATGTTCCTTATATGTTGTTTTTTTGTATTTATTGGATTGTTCTTAATATCTTTTGGCGATTAGAAATATGGATTATTTTAATGCTTGTAGTTGTTTTCTTCGACCCAAAAACTACCAAAGCATTGACCAATTCATAAATTATTGTTCAGATATAAACCTTGTTCATTAAAACAAAAAAAAAACACAAATCTTCTCTCATATATAAAACACTACAAAAATTGGGTTAAATATTTATTATAGTGAAAAGCCTGAAATAGGCATATCGTACACAGAAAAAAAATTTCAACACAATTTCTCCAATTAAAGTCTTAATTGAGTTTTAAAAAATATTCAATTAAAAATTTTATTGATTCAACAAATTTTTGAATTGAAACAAAAATCAATCACAAAAATTAATAGTATCAATTAATTTTTAACTGGATCAATTTTTAATTGATACTAACATTTCTGTGATTGAAGACATTTTAATTAAAATTATTAGATTAATTAATTTCGTGATTGAAACAAAAATATTTTTTTTGTTTTGTGTGATATCCTAGACTCCTAACATTTATAGATGGAGAAGCAGAAAGCAGCACAGCAAAATTTCCAGCATTGTTTTCAAATATGAATGTCCTCATCACTATCTGCACCATAAGCATCATCGGTTAACGATTTTTTCTCTGTCTTTCTGTATACTAAACATCATAATACTACGTTCATTACTAGAGACAGGCATAGTTTTTTTCTCCCATAGAAAACTTCATGTAGTTGAGATTTTAAGTACTATAAATCACAACTGATATAAGCATACTTTTCGGAGCAATAAACTTATAAGCTTCATTCAATTACACGTCAAATGGCCTCTTGTGAAGAGGATGATTTGTGGTATTGATATAGAATTTTATCAGCGAAAAACAGGAATTAACTAAATTATTGCAAATTGCTACTAAGTAAGGAATGAGCATTTTGAAAAGGCTTATTTCCCGGTAATAAGGCCAAAAACCTATAAAGAAATGGTTCATATTTAAGTTTAATAAAAATAAAATAATAAAAAAAAGTAAAGCCTATTTTTAGGCAATTTTTCTGGAAATTATTTCTTTACTTTTGAAAGATAGTAAAACTTACATTCCATAACTACATGTTTATTTATTTTCTTCTATGCCCATTAATCTATGAATAAAATTCCAGTTTAGTAATATATTGATATTATATTGTCAATATGGATATCGTTGAAAAAGTTTTCATTTAAAGGAACGGGAATTAACTAAATTATTACAAATTGCTACTTAATAAGGAGTGAGCATTTGGAAAAGGCTTATTTCCTGGTTATAAAGCCAAAACACTATGGTGAAACGGTTCATCTTTAAGTTTAACAAAAATAAAATAATAAAAAGTGAAGCTTATTTTTAGGCAAAATTTTTGGAATTCTTTACTTCTGTAAGATAGAAAAACTTACATTCCACAACTAAGAGTTCCATTCTTGTCTTCTATGTCTTATTTCCTGGTAATAAGACAAAAAAAAAGTATGGTGAAACAGTTCATCTTTAAATTTATAGTAGAGCCTATTTTTAGGCGAAATTTCTGGGAATTATTTCTTTAACTTTGAAAGATGTTAACTCTTCAGTTTACACATCGCACAACTATTAATATTAATCCATGAATAAAATGCTATTTTAGTAATATATGGATATCATAATATTGTCAATATGACTATCATTGAAAAAATATTAATTTAAGGCGTCCATATAAACAAATCACCAATTAATAAATTTGCTAACAAAAAGGAAGACCTGATTTAAGATAAAAAAGAAAACAAAAATTTCCAATCTATTGGTCGGCAAAACCAAACACATTGTCGAATGACATCCTCATTACCAGCTGCAAAGTTACAAAAGCGATAGTCTTTGAGTTTTTAGATCTCACCACAATATTACCAAAACTTCACTTCACTGAACTCACATTAGAAAATGTGGATTGTTTTTTTTTTATTAAATTAAATTTATTTTGCGCATACGACTATAAATTCAACTCTGCTATCTCAATTTTTTATATGAAATAAAATTATTCCATAAAGCCTCTTATGTTTTATTATAGGTCTTTTTATTGAAGTAAACACAACCTATCGACGTTTTTTTTTTAACAATTATAGGCTATTAGAGAAATATTAGAACGACATTATTTCTATATTGTGTATCACATTCATTTTTTTTAAATAATATTGCCTGAAAGTATGCTCAATAACACAAAACTAACCCAATAAACAGAAATGTTGAAAACAAAACTATTTCAATTCCAACTTCTAAATTTTAAGCTAATTACAGACTGGTGCAGAAATAGTAGGGTAACATAATACAATTTTTGTTTTGTATATTCTGAAGAAAACTTACATTCAATTTTTAAAATAATATTGCCTGAAAGTATACTACACTTTTTGCGATATTGTATATCCCGTAATATATATACCAACCCAATCAACACAAACAAAAACCTATTTCAACTCCAATTTCTAAATTTTTAGCTAATTGCAGGCTAATACAGAAATACTAGGATCAAACAATAAAATTTTTATTTTGTATATTTTTAATTACATTCATTCATTTTTTTATTGAAACTACCATTTCGGTGATTGAAGATATTTCAATTAAAAATTAATTGGATCAATTAATTTCGTGATTGAAATATTTTTTTGTGTGTAGTAGTGCAGAATATGGATAAATTTTGTCCCATGGAATCAGTGCATAATAAATTAATATATTTTAAAAATTAAGATATAGCCATATTTCAGAACAAATTAACATACAACACAACATAAAATCATCCCCATAAACATCGGTCTTCAATAATTTACTTCAATATTCCTTAAAAACAAAACATATAAAAATCAAATATCGATGAGAATACAATAAAATCAGTTAGCTGGAATTTCTCACACACACACACAATATAAATACACATATGACTATATTCTACAAAATTTTAAGGTCTACTTTTAGGCATCCATTAGAAAATTTTAAAGTCTACTTTTAGGCATCCTTTAAACAAATCAATGATGAGACATACATATATATTTCTATTTAGTATACACTAGAGATTTGCCACACTTGCCAACAAGGACATTATAAATTTTTCATCATTTCATCAAAATCTCCTAAATTGACATGTCAATGAAATGAAAGACAAAAGCCTATTAAAGAAAAACATAGACATTTTCTTGATATTGGTGATAAATAAAATGAAAATGTCATGTTAAAGTCAATCATCGTTAAAATATTTAAAGCTATTAGCTTAGATAGAAATTTAGACATTTACAGACGAAAATAGCAAATAAGAATATTATTGTTATTGTTTTATTGTATAATAAAACACTTAGACCACCATACCAAATATAGATTCATTCATTCGAAACCCCTTTAAAAATACTAATTTCACATGAACAAAATCAGTTTTTTCATCCATGTATGTATACCATAACATTTTACCTCAAAAAAAGTTAAATGGAAGAATGATTGGGTAGAAATGACAGAGGCACACACGTTATATAAGCAGCATTTTTTTTTTTTTTATTTTTATTTAAAGACACACACACACACACAAATACAATCAGAAATGTAATTTCCAATTACTGCACGCACAGACAATTTATTTCCTTGACGCTAAACAACCATCTTGGCAATTGTGTGCTGCGCTACTATTGCTAAGAGTCCTTTTGCCATCACCAGCTAAACTCATCACCACCACAATCAAGGCAAAAGGGGCACCAAGACAACCGAGAAAAGCCGGAAAACCAAATATATTTTGTATTGTCTACGTTGTCTTTCCACTTCCATAAATGTGCGAATTCCCAGGTGTATGGCAAATCAAAAAATCATGCCAACAGGAATCACAATCAAACCACCATAGACACCGACAAACGAGATTCATGGCCCCATATTGTACGCAACCAATTTTCGTTGCAAAAAGCTTAGGAAACCTCTATATTCTTGCCATATATATATTTTTCTTTTTGTTTGTTGTAAAAGAACAACAAGACGAAATGAAATTGATGATTCCAGGGCAATGGCACAAAGGAAATTCTTTAAGTAAAAAAAAAAAAACACATAGAAAGGATAAGAAACACCAACACCCATGCAATCACAATCAGTAAACTGTTTTGTTATCCTTGGTCCCAAAGGATCGTAAAAAGTAACCATACAGGAAAAAAAACAAATATCTTATCTCGATTATATGAATAAATCCACATGAATATTGATTTAGATATATGTTAGTTGTGAATAATGTCTAATATTGAATTTGCTGCATACTTTAAGGAGAAACTCTTAAAATACAAAAAAACAAACTCAACAAATTACCTAAAAATTGCTTATTTGGTATAGAAATAATATTTTGACAAAATTTTCTGTAGAAATAAGATTTATTCATAAAATCTTCTATAGAAATAAAATTTTTAGAAAATTTTTTATGGAAATAAAATTTTTAGAAAATTTTTTATGGAAATAAAATGTTTGACAAAATTTTCTATACAAATAAAATTTTTGACAAATTTTTCTATAGAAATAAAATTTTGATAAAAATTTCTATAGAAATAAAATTTGGAGAAAAATTTTCTATAGAAATAATATACTGCAAAAATTTTCTGTAGAAATAAAATTTTGTTTAGAAATAAGATTTTAACAAAATTGTCTATAGAAATAAAATTTGGACAAAATTTGCTATAGAAATAAAATTTTTATAGAAATACAATTTTGACAAATTTTTCTATCGAAAAACAAATTTGACAAAAGTTTCTATTGAAACAAAATTTGATCAAATTTGCTATAAAAATAAAATTTTTACAAAATTTTCTATAGAAATAAAATTTGGACAAAATTTTCTATAGAAACAAATTTTAACAAAATTTTCTATAGAAACAAAATTTTGAGAAAATTTTCTATAGAAATAAAATTTTGACAAAATTTTTAAATTATTATTTGCCTAGCGTTTATTAATATACAAGATTTTATTTTCTCTCTATAGAAATACAATTTTGAGAATATTTTCTATATAAATAATATTTGTAAAAATTTTGCTGATAGAAATAATATTTTGTAAAAATTTGCATACACACAGAAACAAATTCACTGGAAAATTTTTCCAAATTAAAAATTTAATTGAGTTTAACAAAATTACTTCAATATAAAATGTAATTGGATGTCAACAACATTTTTTTAATTAAAGCAAAAATCAAATCACAAAAATAATAGATATCAATTAATTTTTTAATTGGATCAATTAACTTTTTAATTGAACCTCTTATTTAATTTTTTTAATGCGATACTACATTTCTGTGATTGAAGACATTTCATTAAAATTAATTGGATCAATTAATATTCGTGATTGAATTAGAAATTTCTTGCTTTTGTGTGTAGAAATAAAAATTTTTAAACAAAATTTTTCTAATAGGAAATATACATTTTGAACGAACATTTTCTATATATAGCAAATAAAGAATTTTGATCAAATTTTCTATAAAATAAAACTTTGACAAAAAATTTCTATAGAAACAAAATTGTTGACAAAAATTTTTATAGGAATAAAATTGATAAAATTTTCTATAGAAATAAAATGTTTACAAAATTTTTGTATAGAAATAAAATTTTAACAAAATTTTCTATAGAAATAATATTGTGACAAAATTTTGCTATAGAAATAAAATTTTTATAAGAAATACAATTTTTGACAAATTTTTCTATAGAAAAACAAATTTGATGAAAATTTGCTTATAGAAATAAAATTTTTACTAAAAAAATTTTCTATAGAAATAAAAAATTTGACAAATTCTATAGGAAATAACATTTTTAGAAAAATTTTCTATAGAAAATAAATTTTGACAAATTTTCTACATAGAAACAAAATTTTGACGAAATTTTCTATAGAAACAAAATTTTGACAAAATTTTCTATAGAAATAAAATTTTGACAAAATTTTCTATAGAAATAAAAATTTTGACTAATAAATTGTTCTATAGAAATAAAATTTTAACCAAATATTTCTATAGAATAAAATTTTGAGAAAATTATCTATAGAAAATAACTTTGAAAAAAAATCTAAAGATTTATATTTTGCAAAAATTGTCTATAAAAATAAAATGTTTTAGAGAAATTTTCCATAAAGAAAAATTTTACAAAATTTTTAAATTAATTATTTGCCTAAGTGTTTTATTATAATTTAACAAGATTTTATTTTCTCATCTAAATAGAAAAAAATGTTTGAGAATATTCTAAAGAGATATCCTTTGATCTAAGAAATAACTAGTTTTGTAAAAATTTCTATAAAAATAAAATTTTTAATAAAATTTCTATTAGAAATAAAATTTTGAAATAAAATTTTCTATAGAAATAAAATTTTGAACAACTAACATAGGAAATGTTGACAACATTTCTATATAAATAAAATTTTCATCAGCAGATAAAATTTTTCGACAAAAGTTTTCTATACAAATTAAAATTTTTGACAAAATTTTTCTAACGAGAAATAAAATTTTGAAATTCTAAAAATAATTTGACAATTTTATAGGATAAAAGTTTAACAAATTTCATATATATAGGAAATATTTGACAGAAACTATTATGTTTTGTAAGAATTGTTTATAGAAAAAGTTTATATATAAGACAATTTTGTACACAAATTTTCTGTAGAAACAAAATTTTGGAGCAAAATTTTCTATAGAAACAAAATTTTTGAACGAAAATTTTCCTATAAGAAAATAAAATTTTGACAAAATATTCTATAGAAATAAAATTTTTGACAAAATTTTTTAAAAATTATTATTTGTTTATTTGCCTAGTGTTTATTAATTATTACAATATTTCAGTTTTCTCTTTTTTATGCAACGTCTCATATATATATGTTAATGTGTGTTAGTCCTGAATAAATGGTTGGTGGCCTGTTTTCTATGTTTGCTTACAAAAATAATTGAGCAGTGCTCACTGAGGTTTCTCATATTCCTTGCAGAAATTCTAAAAAATTATATAATATGAAATTTTCGATTAGATTTGTTTTCCATTACATTATTTCCTTATTTGAAAGCTCGTTTCTTTGGAAAACCAAATATAAAATTGTGTTATCGATTACCATGGCGATAACGAATTTTTATTCGATATCTTTTTCAAATGCCAATTCTGGGACTCTCCCATCACTTCCCAACTAAATCTTTATGTAACTGTTTTTTTTTTTGCTTTGTGGATGGGTTAAGGGTAAAGCCAAGTGTTAATAAGTTAGTAAAGTTCTTGTTTGCCCCC
>PGFW01030211.1:38744-56155 GCA_003123925.1 Haematobia irritans | reverse complement strand
CTTTCCGGGGTCAGGGCATCCAATCTACAGATATCATCGCTTTAAGTCCTTATTCTTTACAATTGTGTTTACGCCAAGTGTTGCTATGTCCTGTTAGATATCAAATCAGCGCATAGTTCGTCACTATTTGACCTTCGTTCCTGTAATGATAAAACAGTGAGGAAAGGCATCCGCTAGACATTCATTCGTTCAGAGGCGCCCTCTTAGCACCAATCCCTGATATCGCTTCTGAATAACGGTCTCATCAACAGCGACTCAGCAGCCTTTGTGATCGCAGAAATCTTAGCCTGAAAAATACTTAAAGTTTTAATCCTTCTTAATAAATTTTATATCTGTAGATATTTGATATCTTAGTAGAGAAATTTGAATTTAAAAATAAAAAATATTATCGCTGTTGCTTTAGTTTGAATGGCTATGGTTGTTTTTAGTTTAAATAGCTATGGTTGTTTGAGTGTTTGGCTTTTGTTGGGCTATATATATAGAAAATTGTTTGAGATGCATTGTGAGAGTATTGATAGCAAGAGAGTGAGTTGCAAACCTTAAGTAACCTGAGCGTTATATTTTGGGGGTAAGTAGTTTGAATGACTGGAAAAACATTGATTGTAGAGGAGCAAATCAATGAGAAATTGGAAGTATATTTGTAGACTATATAGATTTATCTGCATTGATATTCATGTTAATTTTATTCATTGCTATGCTCCCGGAAGTCGGCAATCTTTTAATGAATCCTGGCATATGTGAGTATTACTAAAAATGGGAAATTTCGAGTCACAGTTTTTATTCAACTTTATGTATTTAATTTTTCCAATAAATTTCTGTGGAAAGGTAATTTTCTGTCGTTATGAAAAATAATTTCATTTATTATTCTCCTTAAGTTTTAGTGCAGAAATTTGCATTTCAAAAAAAAAAAATATGTTACCGTTGTTGGCTTCTATTTGAGTTGGGGGGGTATTAATGTTTTTGTGTTCAGATTTTTTTAAAAGGCTTGTCGATGGTATGAGATGCATTTGAGCGAGTGTTGCCATGTTGGATTTTTCCCAACTTGGGATATTTTTCGTAAAAAAAGCCATTAGGGAGGGTAGAATTTTTGCGGGATTTTTTGTGGGCATGTTTTTCGGAAAATGGTTTAATCTGTTTTTTAATCAAAATGTTTTTTGTATAGGAGAACTTTGGTCAACAATTCGTAGTTCTATGGACAATTTGGCAAAACTGTTGTATTTTCGTATAGTTAATCTTTGTCAACGTTTGTGATTTTCTATAGAAAATTTGTTCAAAGTTTGGTACTGTTTCCTATAGAAAAAATTGTCAAAATTTTTGAGTTTCTATAGAAGAATTGGTGCAAATTATTCTATATGAGGAAATTGGGCAAAATTTTATATCTATAGAAAATTTTGTCAAAATTATATCTATAGAAAATTTTGTCAAAATTTTATTTCTTTATATAGACAATTTATCAAAAATCTCTATTTGCTTATATATTCTATATTCAAAAATTTTATTCTATAGAAAGTTTTGTCAAAATTTTATTCTTATAGGAAAATTTTATCAAAATTTCTATTCTATTAGAATTAATTTTGTAAAAATTTGTTTCTTTAGAAATTTTTCAAAATTTTATTTCTTAGAAAATGTTGTCGGAAAATTTATTCTATAGAAAATGGTTCCAAATTTGATTTCTATAAAATGTTTGCAAAATTTGTATGCTATCCCTATTAGAAATAATTTTGGTCAAAATTTTATTTTCTATAAGAAAAAATTTGTCAAAATTTTAGTTGCTAACTAGAAAAAATATTTCTATGCGGTTATGATCAGTATTCCAATTGTATCTGATTAGACGTAAATTGTTACATTTGGTCACAAAATTATTATTTTAGACATGTGATCAGCACTAATTTTGTGCTGACAACAATCTGATATTACATTTATTCCTAATCTAATAGAAATATCTATATGATCACGAGAGAGGAAATATCGTTTTGTTCAAAGTTTTTCACCGTAGGATACTATAGTGCTATGTACAAAATTTTTGGGGCAAAATGTTTTATTTTGTAGATAGAAATAATATATTGTCGGGAAATACGGTTTTCATTTTTCTTAGGTAAATAAATTTGCGTACAATACAAATTTACTATTGCACTACTATGTTAGAATCAATATTTGTTACATATTCTTTTATTTCTTCTATATGAAAATAATTTTTTATTAACAACAACATGTTGGTCCGCAAATGTGACATACGATCTAGCTAAGGAAAAGCGACTTTAGTCTAATTATATTTAATAGTGGTCTATAGAAGAATTTTGTGTACAACTATTATCTATATCATCATTATCTATAAATACTATTGTATTGTGTTGGTCCAATACATATATGTAAAATAATACATATAAAGGGAAATATTTATTGGTACCAAAATAGTTAATTATTCGTTACATATAAAGAAATGTAATTCTGGTACCAAATTTTTAATACGTACATTTGTCTCATATATAGAAAAATTTATTTTCGAAAATTCATTTTAAATTTCTTATGTAAGAGGAATATTATTTCAATAATAGTGTGATATTTTATCATAATTGACGAGGATGGTGAAATTTTTAGAATCAAAACTAGAATAAGTTATTTATTATTATGGATACATAACTCTAGTGGCTTTCTAAGGCATACGCAAAGCTGTATACGCTCTAGTGTTGGCAATTTTGTTAATATGATATATTTTCTAATAGTTTATGAATTGTTCCTTTATAGATTGACAAGATATGTTTGTATCGTATTGTTGACTCTCCTAATATACATGTACGAATCCTTTCATATGTGTGCTCCTAGCATTTGTAATAGTCCCAGACAGATGGATTCACTTCATGATACTTCTATTGGTGTTATTGGGGTTTCGATTTACATGTTATTGACTTGATGATTGACGCTTGTAGCTTCGGGGTTATAGATGTAGACTGATTTTTCTACAGCAGGAGCCGTTTTGTCTTTTGTGTGTTAATTATTACGCATTTGTCAGAAGAGCCAATATTAATATGTAATTTGCTGATGTATGGGGAATAATGTTTTTGAGTGGGAGACAGGAGAGAACTGCACTAATTGTTGATGGTAAGCCGCGCTAAGTATTATACAAGGCATGCCGATAGAATATAATGAGAGGAGGAGGTTTGGTCGATAGATAGAGCCAAAGGCAGTAGTGCAGAGGGGTTCTTGTGCCAATTAAAGGCCTCAACTCCTTCCGATTCATCGCCATCAGATTTTCATTTCATAATATATCATATTTGGCATCCTGTAAAGATATGAAGACAACGGAGGAAAAAAGTTTGTTCCACGAGCGTCAGCATATCCGCTTAAGCTCTATAAGACAGCGGCTGACTAGCTTAGACCTTATGTTTGCATTGACCAAGATCCTTATAGCTGCTTGACTGTTGATGAAAAAGCTTATATTGCTTCTGAATAATGGCATCACCAACAGCGACTCAGCAGCTTTTGTGATTGCAGAAAATGTATTCCCCTGAATAAAATACTGTAAGTCGCTATCTAAGACGTGTACGCTTTTATATTTCCTAGTTTACTGGCAATGAAATGCCTCGCTCGCCAAAAAATTTCTGTATTAATTTGCAAACAGTTGCTTTCCGGTGTATTTAAGCTTTTAAAGTCTCCACGATTTGTCTCGTACTGCACTATGTGTATTGAATTGAATGATGTATGGGAAAAAATCCGATTGTTTTGTTTCAAAATGTTTGGAAATCGTATCCGACAAAAATGGATGTAACCTGATCCAGCCACATTTTCGCTTCTTTTGCCGGGGATACCGCATCAAAAAATATGACCCTCCTCTTTGGGTCCGCGAGGTCATTTTTATTGATCGAACAAACTTGCGTAATCAGAAGGAATAATGGTCTGGCTATAGGGTGGTTGGTGGTGTTACGGCGTTTTTGTAACATGTGGCCGCGTTATCGTGCTGGTCAATCACCTTGCCTTACCAAATGCTCGGGCCTCAGAACCAGTTCAATTGAAATTGATACAGTCTGTGTCCATGTCCATTCGGTTGGAATGCGAATGCTACGGCATATTATATATTGTGAAACACAGAAAAATAATTTTATTTCAAAAAAAAAACAGCACATGAAACATTGTTATTACGCTTAAGAATTGTGAAGTGATATTGTGAAAAATTGCCTCAGTAGTGACGGCGCTACAAACTGTTTTCCACGTGGTGCGGATATCAAAAGTGGCCGTCAAATTTATAAATGTTACAGGAGAGCTATGTACTCGTTTTTTTATATTTACCACGTGTAAAAGTGACTCTCGTCTGCGTCTAATGGTGTTTTCTTTTCCTGAAAGAAGTGCTTTGGCCTCATTTTGTCTGTACAGAATGCGCATTTTTAAAAATGTACCAGCAACCTAAAAAAATGGCTATCATTTCAGCGTCAGAAAGAATTCAAGGAAGGAAACAGGCAATCGCAGCACTCTCGTTTGTTGGCAGTGCTGAAAAGTGCCCGTAAGTTTGCACCATGCGTGGCGATATTTTCAGCAACAGAATTCGAAGCCTTTTCGCAACTTTTGCCTCTGTTTTTTTTTAGAACAAGAACCTATAAAAGTGCATTTTCCGGGCAAATGCAAAAAAAAGTGCGCATTTTGTAGCAAGAAAAGAATAACGGCCATAAGATTTCTTACATATTATTGCGGCTTCATTGGGGATCGATTTAAAAATCCCCGATTCGGAATTTCAAAGTATTGAATCCTGGGATTTTTTTTCGGGATTTTTTTAAATATTTTGAATAAATTAATCTGCAGCAACAAAAAATTGTAGTGCATTGTATGTGCTTTACAGACTATCAATTATTCCGGACGACAGTGTTCGTGTCGAACATTATCCCAATATATGTGCACATTTATAAGTTTAAAGGCTATGTTTCTATTCTTGCGAAAAATTTTTATGGAAACCATTATTTCGCACATACACGATGAAAAAGACTGTTTTTCAACTGGTTTGGCTATAAACATTTATATTGTTGCGAAACACAGAATTTTTAAACACATCCCGAATATTTTGAAGTGCAAGCATATAATGTTCATAAACTAGCATAACCATGTTTGGGACATATAGTTAATTATGTTAGAACATATTATGTTTGGCGACATAAAATGTTTGTAATATTAATGATGCTTGGAGCCTCAAACATATATTTAATTTAGAAATGCCTATAAACATATAATGTGTTTAGTAGCTTGGAGCCCTATTTAACAGGGAGCGTATTAATTAAAGTTTGAGTGGTTGTTGCCTTGTTATTAAAAAATTAAATTTCTATTTTCGCTTGGCATATTGATTCAGCTACTCTTGTATCCTTAACAAACTTGTTGTGCGTCCGCTGTTCGAAATCGCGTTCCGGCAAAAGGTAAAATTAAAATTTAAAAATCATAGAAATTGAAATAATTTCTTCTATCAATGTTTGTATTACAGAAAAGGTGCTACGAAGCTAAAGTAAATGCTCGTGGAAGTGAGAAAGATGTGGGAGAATATACAATTAGCAGAACGAAATTTTGAGCATTCAGGTCGAAAACTATGTTGTTAGCTACCTATATTAAGCCGTTTATTTTTCAATAATTCATTGATGATGTAAATATATAATAAATAAATAAATCAGAATTTTTTGAGCACTAATAATGTTTTGGCGAGATTTTTTTTTAAGCATATAATAGTTGTTTGGGTGCAAAAATGCTTCAAACATATTATATGTTCACAGATAATAAATATTGTTTTTGGAAGCAACATTATTATTGAATTTTCGATGCAAAAATACAAAGATGTTTGGAATACTTAGACTACCCCAAAAATAATATTGTTTAAGACTAATATTGCTTTCAAAACATATTAATATTGGAAGAGATAAAACTATATAAATGTTTGGGCAATACCCAAAAATTTATATGCTTGAAGCATGAAATATGTTTGGAGGTATATGTGTACAGTAAGCGATTTTTTGTGAGGGGTGGTAGAAAGCGGCGTTTTTTAAGTGTAGCGTGGAGCGCTATTTTTAACAGGGAGCGGATATTGGATTAACCCTGCCAGCATTTCAAAGAGTTCCCATTTCAAGCCTCATCGTTACCAAAACTCGGAAATGGTCACATTCAAACCATCATTGAAAAGGTACATCAAAAAAGTACAGGCAAGTAATTTGCCATCCCTACTGTTAAAAAGCCATTTTTTTTGTGAAAACGCACAGCCGCACCAGCTGTTTATATTTTAATTAAATAAAAACGAAAATAAAGTTTTGAAACATAGATATACGCTTAAATTTGTGAAGGGTAATATTGGTGAACAATTTTTGGTGATTTCCAAATTGTGAATAAAGGTATGTTTTTCTCAGAATATTTTACAGACCAACGCTGCTCCATGGAAATAGAAAACACTGGTTGATAGACGAGCAACAATGTAACTCGTCTTGTTACTCAACATCATCATTAATCGCCAAAATAATGTTAAATGTAATGTGATAGTGGTAATAAATGTTATATTTTTAAGAAAATGGTAAATGTTATCAATTAATAACATATCTAACAAACGTGTTTTACATCGACCACAATGATTCTTTTTAGCAACTATTCTTCAGATGCACTGGTTTTCTGATTGTTTGTGAGGGTCCTTATTGGCGTCTTTCTAAATTGAATCTATAAAGGCCACCTAAATAATTGCACTGCATGCGAAACATTTTTTAGTAACTGGCGTGGTACAACTTCTCAAAATAGTGACGCGCTTTTTCCGACGAGTGTTTGAATGTCCGTATATGATTGTTTTCACGGTAGTGGGATTCTCAAAGAGTCCCACAATTCAAAAAATGTTGCAGGGAAGTTGGTGGTGTTGCTTTTTTACAAAATAAAACATTTTATTTTTCCTTGGGCAATGTGATCTGCTATTCCTTTGATCCTTTGTATAGTTTTCGGAACCAAAATATGGTCCCGTGTTTGATTTATAAACCCGCACAAATAGTTTTTAATAAATAAATTATTTCTTAATTCACATTGCAAATGGCGCCGTGCTATAAACGTCAGTTTTTCAACACGAAAAACAAAGTATCACAAATGGAAAAAATTTCGCAAATTTTCCATTTTTGGTTTTGTATGGAGTTTCAACGCGAAAACCGAACAGAGTACCGGCCTTAAGTCCGAAGGCATAATCGATACTGCTGTATGTTTGTGGGATAAGTATAAATTAAAATGTAATTACAAATTGCTACTTAACAAAAAATGAACGCAAAAATATATTAAAAAGCTTTTTCATATTGCTTTCTCAACAATATATTTTAAGGATTTTCTTTTATAATTCATCGTTTAAAAAAAAAGTTCCCCTCAATCATTCTTTCGCCTTGAAAAATAATTGTGTTGACAATATATTTTTAATGAAAAAAACAGTCATTTTGGCAATTTTTTGCGTTTATTGATGCGAAATGTTATTGACAACATCGCAAAATGTCACAAAATGATTGCATACATGATAATTGATTTGAAAAAGACGAAGCATGACCATTTATTTTACAAATAACTTTGGATTTAAGAAACTAATTTTACAATGCGGCATTTTGTTTTTTGGAACATAGCAATTAATTCTTGTGATTCCATTCGTTGCTACCACGGTACTATATATGTTGGTTGAAGTGCTAATGCTGTTTTTGCAGCATCAATTGCAGTGGCTCCTTTTGTTTACATTTTGTTTTTGTGTTTACTATCCCGATGCCCAGTACAAATGAAACGATTGTAAAATGTAATTCACCAAATAAAGTTTTTATTTTGCTAACCTTTGTGTTTAAATTATATTCTACCATAAAGTAGGGAGCGGCTAGATGATGTTTGCTAGTTTATTACGGAAATACCACTCCATGTTATATTTTGTTTTATCAATCGATCTGATTACATTTTTAAATAATAATCCGATCCACTTTTATATTATAAATTCACACAAATCAGTTTAATAAATAAATTATTTCTTAATTCGCATTGCAAATGGCGCCATGTTATGAAAATACTGACTACGCGGTTTACTTCAGTTTTTCAAGTCGAAAAAAAAAACAAAGTACCACAAATGGAAAAAATTTCCCTAGTTTTTCGTACTTAGTACCGGCCTTAACCTCTTAAATATCAAGGCATCCTAAGTTTCATCAGATATACGCGATCTTACCTTATGGCACATGAAAAACATCTCTCATATTCGACACTGGTCTAAGGGTCGTTTATACTGAATGAAGACACCAATTTATTAATAAAAAATCCTAAAAAGCCACAAATTTAACGTATTTGGTATATTTTTCGAGATCGCGAAAAACCCCGGGGTTCAAAATAAAAAATGCCGTGATTCGGGATAAATCCAGAAATTACGGCCCTAGTTTTTATTAAATTAAAATCATCTCGTGTTTAAAAGTGTTTTTCAATTGATAGAAATTATTCAAAATTATTGAGTACACGAACGAAGCTATTATGACGATGTGGTAGCGCCATTTAACCTTCAAACATCCCAACCACATCGAAAACAGTCGTATACGATATCCAAAATTCGTCGGAAAAGCGCCACCTTTTGTACTTTAAGGTGGGTACTATGTTTGTTGGCACGAAAAAAACTTCACTTAACCATTCTTTCGCGTTGAAAAATGAGAGTGTTGACAATACATTTCGAACGAAGAAAACAGCTATTTTGGAGCTATTCCCGTTTATTTCTCCGCAATTTAATTGACAACATCGCCAAATGTCATACTATTTTTACTTATACATGCAGCAGCTGATTGTTTACATACACGCATTCATGATAATGCTGTTTTGAAAAGTGTTTTTCTATCAGTTTTTGGATTGTTTTGCAAAAAAAATCTCATACAGCACTGGACACTAATAATTGTTAAGAATAAAGCTCCAGCCGCTCTACTCCTGGTGTCTTACCACATTCTGCAACAGCTTTTACAACATGTGGTACATTGTCTTCTTCAGCTTTTCCAAATGGATACCGTCAATTTGTAACGCACATCAAAAAAACATATAATTCCGGTGTTATGCTAACTTTTACATCATGCGCAGCAATGGACTCATTCATCAACAAACTTAATTCGTTGGTGTCCACAATATCTACACAATCGCATTGCAATACCATGCTGTTGCCGCCTCACTAGCAATTTCAAATCCAGTGGTCACCACCACGGTTCCCACAAAGGATAATAACGCCATTTCATTTGCCAATGTTGTTACATCGGGGGGAACAACCAACTTAAGCCCATAACTCAAGTTCAAGGGTAGTTCCTAAGCCAAAGTCACTGTTCCCGACTTATATTTCGTCACAAAGGGATGTTAGTGTTCTATACCAGACTCTTCGTTGACTGAAATTAATACATTGAGAAGCAATTGGCTGGTTTACTGAAGGATGTTATACTCTCCCAATGTATAAGTTCCAATAACTATTTCAGTCACGTTATGAAATTCAACCAGTGTTTTGAATTGATAAAATGCAAGAATGCCGCTAACTGAAATTTAAAAGCCACAACGAAATTAAATCGTTTCATTCCAGCCTATCGCAATCATTTTGGACAAATGATGAATACAAGAAAATTATTTTACTAATTAAATAAAATTATTTAATTATTTGCTATAACATTTATTTTGGATATAACTTTGTTCAGAAAAAATTTACGTAATTTTATATTAAAAAGTATAAACATATAAGACCACCCAATTACTTATACCCGGTTATATAAAAATAAAACAAGTTCGATTATAATTTTATTATGATTTTTTATTAATTTGTAGCATTTATACACTAATTAAGACCTAGAACAATGTTTTCTTTTCTGGTTATAACTTTCTTTTCATTAATATTGTATATTTTAAAAAATTTTAATTATCATTTCTCATATTTAGCTTTCATGTTGTTTCCATTAAAAATTAAAATTGCATTAACATTTCTTTTGTTCAGTTCTCATTCATTTACGCCTCTTACACACAAAAAACGAGCTCGCTTAACAAATAGAAAAGGGAGCAATTACGAGGAGCGGTAAAATAATAAAAAAAATACAATTCATTTCTTTGTAAAAAATGGGTGTTGAATGTAGAAGCACTGGGTTTACAGAGATAAGACGAAATCGTTTTTAAGCATATTTTAAAAAAGAAATCTTCATCGATTACATCTGCAGTATTATGACAATTAGCTTCTTCTACTTCTTCGTGTTCTGTGCAAACATTATGTTGCATAACATTAGTCAATTCTAAATTAGCAGGGGATGATGATAAATGGTGGCCTGGTTGTATCTCTACAATATGACGCTGATGGAATGCTATTGTTGCTGATGGCTGAAGCGATTATGGTACTGTTGTAATAGGCGGAGTTTCCAACGGGCACCGGTCGCCGATTGGAAACTCCTAGAAGACATTCCTTAGGGTAAAATTTGAAGAATTAGTAATAGTGGCTAATGTTGGAGTAGTATTTGCTGCCACCCCAATGGGACCACTCACTACTTGGGCGGCCGTTGTATTTGGTTGTTGCAATACAATATTTGCGGTCACAGCCACTGTGGTCGTGCAGGTGTTTGAGGGTGCTATGTTGGAGTTGTTCACTGTAGCTGATGTAGTGGCTGCAATTGTGGGTGTCAGGGAGTTAGGGCAGATCGTACTGTGGCAGAAACGGCTACAGAACCAGATGCTGTTATATATGTTATATACATATAGCACTCCGTTATTTTTATTTCGTCAATCGAATTGCATTTTTAAATAACAACGCGAACCACTTTTGTATTCTAATTTAACACAAATCATTTGAATAAATCAATTATTTCTTAATTCACATTACAAATGGCGCCATGTTTTGAAACTAACTAATCTCAACATATGGAAGGATTTAAAGCCGACCTAATTAGGGACTATGCACTTTATGTCAGTTTTTCAACTCGAAAAAAACAAAGTACCACAAATGAAAAAATATTTCGGTAGTTTTTCGCATTTTTGGTTTTGTATGGGATTTCGCTTCGGAAACCGAACATAGTACCTACCTTTAAGCGTAATAACTATGTTTTCAGCTCCTAGTTTTGTTTTTTTTTTTTTTTGGGGTTGGTGTTTCACAAAATATTAAAATGGATCTTGTAACATGGTGATGGAAAATACTTTCATGTACATTTCGTACTTTTTGGTGGCATTTCCCCATCACAGTTAGCGTTTGTTGTACTGCGTGGCGATGGAGATGTTTCATTAAAATGGATTTTGCCCATTTTAAAGAACATCTCTGCCTGCCAACATTTTTTGAATTTGACGGCGCTTCTGAGAATTTCCAACATGCCGAAAACTGTCGTATACGATATCCAAAACTCCTCGGAAAAGCGCCGTCTCTATTGAGAAGTTGTACCACGCCAAGTTACTACAAAAAAGTATCGCGGGAGTGCAATTATTAGGTGCCTTTCTGGATAAATTTAGAACGACGCCACTAAGAGCCCCTTCAAAAAATCAGAAAAAGTGTATTTTAAGACAGTTATAAAAGAATCATTGTTGTCAAGTAAAACACGATTGTTTATATGTTTATTAATTTGATTAAACATTTATAAATTCTTACAAATATAACATTTACACGACTATCTAATCACATTTAACATAATTTTTTGCATTAATAAAATAATGATGTTGAGTTACAAGTAGCAAGTTACATGTTGCAGCGAATTTGCACAGCCAGTGTTTTTATTCTCGATGGAGGCAGCGTGTCTGGAAAAATTTTGAAAAACTAGCACTTTATTCCATTCGGAAAGTCAAAAATCTTTCACCAATATACCTTTCACAATTTTAAGCAAATTAACTATGTTTTCAGCATTTCATAATCGATTTTATTTGAATAAATTATAATAAGCTAGTTGCGCTTGGCGTTTCACAAAATATAAAATGGCTCTTGTAACAATAGTGATGGCAAAATACTTTCATGTACATTTCATACGTTTTGATACGCTTCCCCCATCACAGTTGGCGATTGTTGTAGCGTCACTTACGAGTCTGTGGTAGCGATGAGGATGAAATGGAACTTTGAAATGCTGGAAGGGATTATGCAACACTAGCGGAAATTTCGTATGCACATGTACACATGTACGTACAATTTTACATTATATTTTTTGTGGGTAAAATTGCATACATTTCTAGTAGCAAACATTTCGCAAGAGGAGTAAACTGGATTTTTCCCATTAAATATATTCTTCACCTACAATTATTAACGCATTGGACATGTTGGCTAGGATTTGTTGGCTAATATATGTTCATCAACCACAACGACAAAATTCCGATTGTCATTTTTCTCTTTGTGAAACGCGCGTATAAAACTACAGTCATCTCATTCTGGAAGATGTAATTATTTTGCTGTCTTCATATATTGGCTATCTCTTTTCTTCCAACATCAGATAAAGGTTAAAAATAGACATTTAATGTATATGGTGAACCCTGTCGTAGTTTTTTTGATAGAGCAAGCCAGAAGTAGTTTTGCAAAAGGTATCTCGTTTTTTACCGAGTCTTTTATACGTTCGTTGGATATAGCAGTCGTCAAAATCAAGTGCGATTGTGGTGCAAAGAATTGTGAATTCGTCGTTACTACATCGAATTCATTTGCCAAATCCTGAATTCTAACAAAAGAAAAGATTCACATACATTTTTTCAAACGTTTCTTTTTTTCTTTAAAGTATTTTAATTAGAAATATTGATAAGTAAAATTAACAATTCTTATTGAATATTCTCGGATTGTTTGGTGAGAGCTTTGCTACACAACACAATAGTGAGGAGCGGCGGCTTCACAGAAGACCACTCGTGGAAGAAAAGAAAAAATTCGTACACACACGAAAATTTGTAATCAAATTTTAACAGCATAAAATGGCGTTAAAAAGAATTAATAAGGTATGTTTTCTGAACGACAAAAATAAATCTTCTGAAAGAATTGAAGAAACGGAAAAACTGAAAAAAATAAAGGAATAAGAATGCAAACGCAAGTGACAAATTTTGGTGATTCGTTCGTTCGTTTTGGCTTCGTCCGCATAAGAAAAAAAATTTATGTGCAAGAATAATGTGAAAACGTAGTCGGTCGTTGGGTGTCTCGGACGCAGAAAAAAAATATTAATGATTTTTTTTTGCTAGTCGTGTTTTTTGGCTTTTTAATGAGAATGATATTGTATATTTATCATGAAAAAATTTTAATTTTATTTCTCCATTTCATTGAAAAAGAAAACCAAAGTGTCAAATATATCCGAGAAACTTTGTAAGCAAAAAGTATTTATGGAATATTAAAGAAATGGGAAGGCAAACTAAATGTGAAATTTCTTTGCATTTATTAAGTGAAAACAGTACTGTTGAAAAGTCCAATGATGCTTCGCGAATAGTTAGTAATCGGTGATAATTGTATAGAATGAACAGAAAATAAACCTGTAGTAATCCTATGCAGGGGATGATGAATTTTCAGTATTTTTTTATCTACTGCATGTGGATCTCTCATCTTCCTGTTGTGTGTGATGGCAGACCTTTTTTTTTTTGTTTTTCATCTTACTGCCAAGGGTCGATAGCTTGTATGTCTGTGAAAGGGGAGAAAAGTGTGAGAATTTGCAACAGCGTTTTGAATTGAGAAAAAAATAGAAAAAAAAGTCAAAAGCCGTTTCAAATAATCATCCCCACATCCAATGGATGCCCATAATTAAAAATAGAAACATAACCATGGCCATAGCGCAAGTTTTGCCTTTCCTTTCATTTTTCCCTAAAAGGTGTTACCCATATTCGTGGTATTACACAGCAAATTATAGCTATCAGTCTTTTTTTCCGTCCGTCTGTGTCTTTTTTTATAGCATTGCTGTTGCTATCAAAAAGCAAAAATACAAAAGAAAACAACAAAACATGAAAGAACAAAAGACAAAAGTGAATAACTACTCAGCCAAAGAGTAGTCAATTTACTTTGGTGCACCAACCACATCATTCAGTGCTAAAGAGGTAGAACCTAACCTAACATTTAATATTTGGATACCCCCACTCCGCAATAGAACAAAATATAAAGTGGTAAACAATTACTCATATCTTTTGGCTGGGATTGCACCAAGGAAATATCTCTTGGACAATTTCCACAATAATGCGATTTTAATTGAATGCAGAAGATAATAATATCGCCCCTTTGAATTGTAGAATAAAAAAAGGCAAGAAACCTTCTAGAATATAATATAAGTGTTGTACCACCATCGGAGCAGCAGAAAAAAAGAAATAATGACAACACAAAAACAAGAAATGGCAAAGACGCAAACAGGAAAGTCCTGAAGTACCAGCAGGGAAACGTCAATTTTTAAAAGAGACGTTTAGTTAGCTGTTAATTTGTTTCAGTGTTGCCAAACTGCAAAAATATTATACAAAATATCTATGGATTAATGTTAGGATTAGGTTAGCTCAAAAGTGTACTTATTGAGTCCTTGTAAAACGTAAAAAAATGGATAGGAGATATTTTAATATGAGGGGAAGCTAAGAATTGATTCTACTTAGATGTGCTCAGTCTCATATGTTTTTGGTCAGTTTTAGAATTAGTAAAAGCAAATAGTTTCCTTAATTTTAATATCATTGTAGACGAATTGTAGTTTGTTCAATTTGAATCAAAGAAAACAAAAAAAAAAAAAAACTATGTTCTATGTAGTCTTAATTCAAAATCGTGAGATTTTGGTTTTTCTTTTTTATAACTAAAATTTAATTTGTATAATTTATCTCCCATTCACAGAAAAAATATCACGAACATTTTTCCAATTAAAAATTTTAATTGAGTTTTAATAAAATATCATTAAAAAATTTTTAATTGAAACCAAAAAATCACAAAAATTAGTTTTAATTTTGGTATTGGATTAATTTTTTAATTGAACCTTTGACCTTGAAGACATTTTCAATAAAAAAATAGTTGAACAATACTTTCCGTGATTGAAGACAAAAAATATTTTTTTTTTGTGTTTTGAAAAAGATTATTGATTTCATATTTAAAGGTTTCTTAGTTTGAAAAAAAGAAAAACATCTTTACAATAATAACAAACAATATTACAATAAAATTCTCCAAAATTTCAAAATGCATAGGGCGGCAAAACATCTCTAGGACATACCTACGTGGGAAATAGGTGAACTCTTCCATATCATTGATTGTAGCCCGATTTATTTTTCATTTCTATGGAATGCGGGAGATATTACCAAAATATCTCTTGAATTTCTTTGTAGATATTTCGGTTGTTTTTGCAAATATTCTAAAGTCATTAGTGATGTTTGTCTTTAGTAGGTAAATATGTTTCAGGGATCTAACTTGGTCCATTAATGGATTCGTTTTCGAGTTGCCAATGGTCCCTTATTGTATACAGCCACAATGGTTCAATCTCAGTTTTAACCAAACATGAAAATATTTTTATAGAGGGGTTATGCCCTATCTGGTGGCGAAAATTTTTGTGTGTATAAAACTTCTCCAAGCGGTTCCATTTAAATGTGGAAGCTGTAATTGAGCTTAAACACAGAGTCAAATAGCAATAAAAGATAAGTTCATCACATGGTATTACAATGGGACTGAAGGACTAAAAAATCATGCTCTTATTACGCAGCTAACAATCGATAAAGATATTATTTTAGTTCATCTGAAAATACTTCATTTTCTTGATATACTTTGATACCAATACGAACGATACTATATGACTCTGGCTTATACATAGTTTCAACTAATTTTAACTAGTATAATGAAATGTGGAAAAGAACTTGCTTCTCATAACTACTTCACATATCTGTACAGTGAACTCGCGGTAACGTGAACACCGCATAACGTGAACACGCTTTTTCTTACACTAACTACTCCGTAACGCTGAAAAAGATGAAATTTGACGTTAAAGGCAGATTCACAATTCTAAATGCAATTTCAAATACACTTACGGAAGTTTTTAGTAATCTAGTTTGAAGCTAAATTGATTTTAATTTAGTCACGCTACCGCGAGTGCCCTGCTATTTAGAATATTATTAAGGTATTATAGTTATTGAAAATAAGTTGGTATTATATTAGGTAATATTGGAGATTGCCCATAAAGTTTCTTTTCAGTTCAATATGGAGCGGAGTCTTTCTTCTACATTAAACTTCGCACAAAATTTCAATTTGAACGACTTTGTCACCTATTTTGCATATTTGCAAATAGACAAACTTTAAACAGGAATAAAAACGTTATGGCTTCCTTTAAACATGTACCAATAAGGCCTAACTCAATATTAATTATAATTTTATTGTCAATTATTTTTATTTATTTTTACCACTTTGCAGTTATTATTTATATATATATATAGATATTAGATCTGAGGAGAATTACAATTAAAATTCCAAAGAAAAGTATGAACATATATGATTTTCACGTATGCAATACGAACTTAATATTGGTGTATATTCAGATTTTTTTATTGTTGCAAATCCTCAATTTAATAACATTAGGTGCCATATAATTTTCTTTTTATTTGCAGTTCAGTCATAACTTTTGTTTTGGCAACATGTTTTTGTTTTTTGTTAACTTAAGGGTACTTTCTATTTCATTTTTTCTAATATCAATGTTTTTGCTTTCTCTTGCAACTCAGTGCTTTGTTTGTATTGTTGTCTCCCTCTCAGTAGCCATGGCCTAATCTGTTGTTTTGACAGTGATTAACATTAGTTTATGTTACTTTAAACATTGCTCTTTCCGCCCTTGTTACTTTTGTGCACGTGAATGTGTTTGTTTTTTGTTTGCAAAGCCGGCATCTTCTATATTTTGGATATGGAGGGTTTTTTAAACAAAGAGCAGTGCAGCCGAGATTTTTGAAGGATATACCATTTTGGTTAATTTGAATTTCTCATGTCGCATCGATATAGTTTATTCACTGTTTTGTTTTTTTATTATAAATAAATTAAAAGTTTTATTAAAGCTGTTGTCCTTTTCTGACCACCTTGATATTGTACTATTAGTGTAATAGCAATATTGTTTGTATACGTTACTTTTGGCCTGTTCGTATTTTTCAGGGTTGTATTTGGATTTAATATTAATTGTAGTGGATCTAATGATAAAGTATTAATCACTATAGGAAGTGGACTGATTCCCTGGTCATTCTATATTCATATAACTGCAGTAGCAGCCAGCGGAGAAATCTTTTCATATGAAAATTATTTGCCAATATATACATAATGTTTGTAAATTAATTTTGTAGGATTCTGTCGTTCGATCAACTTAAATTCATAGCTAAATTAAAATTCGCCTTAATGTTTCGGCTCGATGTCGTTTTAATGATGGACTCGCAGCAATATAATTCGTTTTATATTTTTTACAGTGTCATTTGATTTCTAGCTACTTTGAAATTACTATTAATTTTATCTTTTTAATTAACGCATTTTACAACGTAGTCCAATCTCTTCGATTACAGACATCTCTCTCTTT
>PGFW01030210.1:37173-47708 GCA_003123925.1 Haematobia irritans | reverse complement strand
ACAGAGATGAACGAAGCTAACTTAAATTATTAAGCTAGCAGGTGTGCCGATTCACTTAGCTACGTGTTCTTAACCTTCTCCTCCTCTTTTCCCTCACAGCGCAGAGCGTGTGCGATTCCACTCCTATCCACGTGTTCCTAATCCCTTCTCCTTTCGTATCCGATAGCTAGCAGGTGTGCGACACTGTAGCACGTGCTCCTTACGATTCTTCCTTCCTTTTTTCTCTTTCATAGCTAGCGGTGTACGGCATTTCAGCCACGTGATCCTACATTTCTTTCCTCCTTCCCTTTTCACGCTTAGAGGGTGGCGATCACTCTAGTCACGTGTTTCCCTACTTCGCTCAACACATCTTCTTTTTCTACCCCAATTGCGTAGAGGGTGTGCTAACCAATCTATTCGGACGTTAAGTGTGCCCAGCAAGTAGGGGAACAGTTCCCTAACATCTATGTTATTTTTCTAATATTTAGCGTACTCGCTGTAGGTGACGTATGACACAATGTAGGCGGAGCTCAACACAATTTTTAATAATTTTGACATTTGAATTGCTCTGAGAGCACGCAATAGAAAATTTTTTGGTCAAAATTTTTAATTTCGTATTAGAAATTTTGTCAAATTTTTTTTTTGTTACAGAACTTTTTGTTCAAAATAGTTTATTTCTATAGGGAAACGTTTTGGCAAAAATTTAATTTCTTATAGCAAATTTTTTGCTCCAAAATAATTAGATTTTATAGAAAATTTTGCGTCAACAATCTTTACTTCTATCCAGAAAATTTTGTCAAAATTGTATTCCCATATGAAAATTTTGTCAAAACTTTATTTTCTATAGAAAATTTTGTCAAAAGTTTATTTCTATAGAAAAGTTTTTGTTCAAAATTTTAGATTCTATATCCAAATTTTGTCAAAAATTTGATTTCTATAGCAAATTTGTTCAAAATTTATTGGTACAGATATTTTTGTCAAAATTTATATTTGTACAGAAACTTTTGTCCAAAAGTTATTTCGTATAGAACAAATTTCATTTCAGGAAGTTATTTCATAGAAAGTTTTTTTTTTCGGTTTGGGCATAAATTTTTTAGAATTTATTAGAAAATTCGGTCAAAGTTTTATTTTTCTAGATAAATTTTGGTCAAAATTTTATGTTCTATAGAAAAATTTTGTCAACATTTTTATTTGTACCGATTTTTGTAAAAAATTTTATCTCTATACGAAAATTTTATCAAAAAGCTTATTTCTATAGAAAAGTTTGGCAAAAATTTTAGCAATTTACTAGCGAAATTTTAGTCAAACTTAGATTTTTATTAGAAATTTTTGTCCAAAATTTTAGATTTATAGAAAATTTTGTTCAAGATCTGATTTCTATTTAGAAAATTTAGTCAAACTTGTATTCTTCATAGAAAATTTTATTTCTAGCAGAAAATTTTCGTCAAAAGTTTATTTCTATAGAAAACTTTTATGCAAATTTTTAGATTTATAGCAAATTTTTGTCAAAAATTTGAATTACTATAAAAATTTTGTCAACCATTTTATTTGCTACAGAATTTTTGTTCAAAATTTTTTGTTTAATACAAGAAATTGTCAAAGTTTATCTTCAATATAGAAAAATTTGCATAATTTTATTTTCTATAGAAAATTTTTGTAAAAAATTTTAGATTTATAGAAAATTTTTGCTAAAAAAATTTGTAGATTTATAGAAACGTTTTTGTCAAAGTTTTGCTTTCTATAGAAAGTTTTGGCAAAATTTTATTATTATATAGCAATTTTTTTCAAATATAGATTTTAGATTAGAAAATTCGTTGTCAAATTGTAGATTTATAGCAAAATTTTGTCAAATGTGATTTCTATTTAGAAAAGTTTGTCAAAATTGTATTCTCATAGAAAATTTCATTTCCTAGAGAAAAGATTTGTCAAAACGTTTATTTTCTATAGAAATACTTTTTTTCAAATTTTAGATTTATAGCAAATTTTGTCCCAAAATTTCCATCTTCTATAGAACAATTTTTGTCAAAAATCTTTGTTTTTACAGAAATTTTTGGATCAAAATGTTTATTTCTATAGAAAATTTTTTTGCCAAAATTTTAGTATTATAGAAAGTTTGTCAAAGTTTTATTTTCTTATAGAATTCTTTTTTAAAAAAATTTTTGTCAAAGTTTATTTCTACAAGAAAAACTTTTGTCAAAATTTTTATTATCTATAGAAAATTTTGCTCCCACTATTTGTATTTCTATAGCCACAAGTATTGATTTTAGTAGCAAATTTTTGTCAAAAAAGTTTGATTTCGATAGAGAAATTTTTGTCAAAATGCTTATTTATACAGAATTTGTTGATCACAAATTTTGTTTGTACAAGCATTTAATTTATTGTCAAAGTTTATTTCTCTATAGAAAATTTTGTTAAAAATTTTAACTCTATTAGAACAATCATTTATCAAAAATTTTAATTTCTATAGAAAATTTTCGTTCAATAATTTTTATTTCTAATAGAAAAATTTTATTTCAAAATATTTTATTTTCTATTAGAATTTTATCCAAATTTTTATTTCTATAGAAAGTGTTTGTAAAAAATTTTAGATTATCATAGGAAAATTTTTTGTCAAAAGTTTTATTTTCCTGATACAAAATTTTTATCAAAATTTTAATTTGTAGAAAATTTGTGTCGAAAGATTTTATTTCTATAGAAAAATTTTTTAAACAAAAATTTTTGTCAAAGTTTATTTCTACAGAACAATTTTGTCAACATTTTATTCTCTGTTAGAAAATTTTTGTCAAAATTTTTATTTCTTTAGAAAAGTTTGATTTATCACGCAATTTTGTCAAAAATTTGTTTTCTATAGCAAAATTTCTGTCAAAATATATATTGTTACACGAATTTTTGTCAAAATTTTGTTTGCTACAAAAATTTTTTGTCAAAAGGTTTATTTCTATAGAAAAATTTGACCAATTTTATTTCTAAGTAAAATTTTTATCAAAATTTATAATATTCTATGCGAAATTTATCAAGAATTTATATTTCTTATAGATAATTTTTATTCATAAATATTATTTGTATTGAAAATTTTATCAAATTCTCATTTCTTAAAAAAGTGTTTGTAAAATTTTTAGATTTTACAGGAAATTATATGCACAATAAGTTTATTTCTTATAGAGAAAATTTATGTACAACATTTTAGTTATAGAAAATTTTTGTAAATATTTTTTACGATTTATACGAAAATTTGCTTTCAAAGTTTAATTTCTATAGAAAATTTTTTTAAAAAAATGTTGTCCAAAGTTTTTCATTTCTATAGAATAATTTTGTCAAATTTTTATTTCTACAGAAAATTTGTCAAGATTTTATCTTCAATAGAAAATGTTTTCGTTCAAATAATTGTATTTCTATATTTGAAAACTTTTTGTCAAGAATTTTTATTTTATATGGAAAAATTTCTTAAAAATTATTTCTATAGAAAAGTCTTTGTAAAAAAATTTTAGATTCTATAGCCGCAAATTTTCGCTTTCAAAAATCTGATTTGTTATAGAAAATTTTTTAAAAATTTTATTTGTCACAGAATCTTTAGTCAAAATTTTTATTTGTACGGAAAAAATTTTGTCAATAGTTTATTTTTATACGCAAAATTTTTGTAAAAATTTTTACTTCTATAATAATTTTTTTCAAAACTGTTATTCCCATAATAAAAATTTTCGGTCAAAATATTTTTCTATAGAAAATTTTGTCAAAATTTTATTTCTATACGAAAATTTTCTATACGAAAATTTTAGTCCAGTCCATACCGCGCTTCCCCTGGAGTAGTGTTACCTCTCCAAAACCACTTTCCAGTCCATCCCTCTCAGCAAGCGTCCTCTGCTCAACAAAGTCCAGGACCCGACGCGGTCTCGGCGCACGCCTATATCCACTCCTTTCATGGCCCTTTATATAAAATCTACTGGTTAAGCCAATTCTTTTGACAGCTATCAGAGTTACCCTGGCCCCGGAGAGCCTTTACGCCCATCAGGAGTGAGCACACCACATACCCGTTCGTTACAGGCCTCAATCCATCGTGAACATCGAATCGTCATCTTAGTTTACTATCTTGTTATTGGTGAAAAAACTATACTTCCCACAAGGAACCTGCTTTGACACTAAAAATAATGTCATTTCAGATCTGCATTTGTTAAGTTGGGCATCGATGATTACATACTTTTTTAATCATTTTTTTCACTACCAAGAACTAAACTTTGTTTCCCCCTTTAAGATTTCGGTCTGTATTGATCATCTTTTAAATTATTCAAATTGAACGTTGGCCTATTACGATATTTTTCCACGTTTCAAAGAAACTGTTCGTTGCAGTGACTTCAGAGAAAAACAGGGTTGTTTTATTTTTTGTGCGCTACAAAAAAGGCAAACAGGAAAAAGAGTCATAAATGAAAAAAACTTTGCCAAAATTTGAGGTAATTATCGTACTCAACATGCGCCAAGTTAGGCAAGGCCTTTAATAAAGGAGGTTCCTCCGCTTTATTACCACCACAAAAATAAGTAGATTGAAATCCGTTGGATTTTTTGCGCCCATTTTGAGGTAAGGTTTTGGCATTAAAAAAATTACCAAAGTGACAATCATCTCAAGACGGCACTTTGTGCACCAATTTAGCCAAAGACAGCCTTCTTGTGCGCATGGTTATTGGCCACGGTGGCCACCGGTGGCCCCATTACATGGCCAAATGTTAGTCAATTCCAAAAAATATAAATTAATTTGAAAATTTTAATGTTATTTCCCAATTTTTTTTGTTGCCTCTTAAACAAACTAAATAATAAGAAATTAAAATCAAGCTATAGTGCTTTCATCGGCCTTTTCTGCATAGCCGCGTGGCCTAATTTTTTGTTGTTGATCCCTCATTTGGTTTCAAATTATTTCTTGATTGAGAATATTGTAGCGCGTTTGTTATAATTTTCTATCATCCAATTGAGTTGCGATATGCAATTATCATATGAATTCACCAGGAACCCAGGCCAACCTTTGTGCCATTTCCATTGGTATCTGTATTCTAACTGGGTTACGGCTAGATCCGTTATGCCACCACCTGCCAGCAAGCACCCACCATTTGCCAAACATTCCTGGCTCTACGTGACTTTGCGTACCACGCTTTTTGTAGACTGTAAAGGAGGCAACAAACAAAAAAGAAAACTAGTTCTTATCCAACAATTCAGAATTCCCATAGTAATATTGTAATGGTTGAAGAAAAAAAAATAAATAGTTTTCTACATTGCGTAAGGTTAATGCAATATTTATTGGTGAAAAAAGTTTCTTATCACAATCTCGTGTGTAGTTCACTGTGTACTTGAAGAATTTACTGCAGCTTGAATTTCAAATAATTTGCCGAAAGCCAGCGCAGATTCAAAGTATTTCGGTCTGGGCAATGTGTTTTTTGTTTTTTTTGTAGATTGCATATATAAGATATAGAGTTCATAGAAAAAAATTTTATGACAATTCAATAATAATTGGATTTTTTTCCAAACTTTTTTTCTGTGGCTAAGGTAATGTAATAATAAATATAATTTATACTTTCGTATTTTGTCAATTAGATGTCGTTGGAGAAATTTATCATTATTTCTTACTTACATTGTGTTGGAATAAGATGGGACATCTTTAGACTTCATTTAAATCAAATTCGGAATTATAATGTCGGGAAAGTTTATACAAAGTACAGGATTTTTCATTAGTAAATATTTAATGTTATTGCTCGCAACGTTTCCTTAAAAAAGGAGCATTTTTATTTCGTTTATATTTCATTATAAAGTTTAAAATTTTACTTGAATAAAAATAGATAAAAAATTCTTTGTTAGGATATAGATGTGGTATTTTTTTTCGAATTTTCCCTATATCAATTTTTAAGTTGTATTAGTATTTGTTGTTTGGTCCAATTTTAATCTTGTACTCGAATTTCTTTAGACAATTTAATTTATTTCGAATGTTTTATAGAAAAATTTGAATTTATTTCGAATTTTCATAGAAAATTTTGAATTTATTCGTATTACAATTTAGAAAATTTGAATTTATGATTGGAATTTTATATAGAAAATTTGAAGTTTATTTGGGAATTTAATGGAAATTTTGAATGTATTTCGAATTTTTCTAAGAAAATTTGAGATTTATTTGCGAAGTTTTTAATGAGTAATTTTGAATGTATGTATCCGGAATTTATCATAGAAATTTATTTTCGTAGATTTTCATAGATTCATTCGTATTTCACCAATAGTTATTCGTAGTTTCCATAGTAAGAATTTAATATATTGAATTTATAGCAAATGTGATTATCGGACTTTATATAGGTAGAATTATAAATTCGAGAGGTGTGATTCATTTGATGAAGAATTTGAAATTTATTCATTTTTATAAAACATTTAGAATTATTTATTTCATAGAAAATGAATTATTTCATATTTATAAGAAATATTGAATTTGATTCGAATTCTTCATAGAAATTGTGAATCAGTTTTACCGATATGATTTCGTATAGACATTTGATATTATTTGATATTTTCTGTATAGAAGATATTTGAAACTTTTATTGTCGGAATTTTGTTGTAATTGAACTATTTGAAGTTGTTCAGAAAATGTTGTTAAATTATGATTAGAGAAATGTTGAAATCAATTATTATGGATCTTATTGAATTTTCAGTTTCTTAGAAAAGTGGTGAATCCTTAATCGAATTTTCATAGAAAATTTGAATTTATTATCGTATTTACATAGAAAATTTGAATTTATTTGCGAATTTTTATAGAAAAGTTTGAATTTATTGGAATTTAATGAAATTTGTGAATGTATTCGAATTTTTCTTAGAAAAGTTGTGAATTTATTTCGAAAAGTTTAATGGAAATTTTGAATGTAGTCCGAAGTTTTCATAGAAATTTATTTCGTTTTTCCATAGATTAGTCGCTATTTTTCACGCATAGTTGATTCGATCTTCATGAGAAAATTATGAATTTTTCGACTATTTTTCATAGAAAAATGTTGAGATATTAATCGAATTGTCATAGAAAATATTTGAATTTTATTCCAATTTAATGAGATCAATGTTTGAATTTATTCGCGAATTTTCATTAAAAATGATGTGAATTTATTCGAAATTTCATAAGAGAAACTTTGAACTTCATTTCGAATTTTCATAGAAAATTGTGAATGTTTATTCGAATTTTGTATAGAAAATTTGAATTATATTCGAATTAGTTTATAGGATAAATTTGAATTTAATTACGAATTTTCTTTAGGAAAAATTTGAACATTGTTTCGAATTTGTTTATAGAAGAAATGTGAAATTTAATTTCGAATGTTTCATAGAAATGTGAAATTTAATCCGAATATTTTTATAAAAAGTTTGAAAATCTTATATTTCCAAATTTTCATTATAAGTAACTTGAAATTTGTTCCCATTTTTCATTAGAATAATTTTATATAAAGTTTATTGGACATTTTATAGAACATTTGAATATAGGTTGGAATTTTTTATAGAACATATTGAATTTATGTCTGAGAATTTTCAATGAAAATTTGATATTTATTTAATTGTGTCCATAGAGAAAATTGAATTTATTTGGAATTTTTAAAGTGAAAAATTGTAATAATAATCAAATTATTTTTCGTTAGGCATAATTTGAATTTATTACGAGAATTTTTTATAGCATATATGTAATATTTCATAGAAATTTTAATAAATTTAGTCGAATTTTTACAAAAAATTTTTAAGTCGAAGTTACATAGAAAATTTTAGATGTATTTGGGAATTTACATAAAATTTCTTCATAGAAAATTTTAATTTTTTTGAATTTTGATTAAAAATTTTTGTTTGTTAAAAATTTTCAGCAGAAATATTAAATTTATTCGAATTTTCATATAAAATACTTCATTTATTACTACAATACTTCAATGTAGTTTTATTTTTATTATTATTTTTGATTTCATTTAAACCAGCCGTTGATTATTTTGATTTTGGTTGGTTGATTTTCTTAGAAAAATTTGTTATTATTTCAAATTTCTATATGAAGATTTGAATTTATTCGAACTGATTTATATTGAAACTTGATTTTGTTGTTTGATTTTCTTAGAAAATTTGTATTTATACAAATTCATATAGAAAGAACTGAACTTTGTTCATTTTTTATGGTAAATGTTGAATGTAATCAAATTTTCATAACAAATTTGAATTTATACGAATTTTTTATAGGAAATATTAAATTTTCATAGAAATTTTTGAAATATCGAATTGTCATAGAAATTTTGTAAATTTATTCGAATTTTTATAGAAAACTTTAATTTACTCGAAGTTACATAGAAAATTTTAATGTACTGGAATTTACAGAAAAAAAGTTACATTTATTAGAATTTTCATGAGGATTTGAATTTGGATAGAAAATTTTTTGTTTGTTGAATTTTAAGAGAAAATTGAGTTGAATCGAATTTTCATAGGCAAAGTTTAATTAATTTATTTATTTCAGTGTAGATTAAGTTTTATTATTAATGTTGATTTCAACTTAAAACCAGACGTTGATTAATTTGATTTTTGTTCGAATTTTCTTGAAAAATTTGTATTTATTTTAAATTTCTATGGAAAATTTGTTTCTTGAAAATGTGAACATTTGAAATTTGAAAAAGTTCTTAGAAAATTTTAATTTATTGGAATTTTCATAGAAAGTTTGAATTTATTCGAATTTTCGTAGTATATTTGAATTTATTCGTTTTTCCTAGAAAATTTTTTATATAAAAATTCAAATCAAATTTACCTGCAATTTTCTATAGGTATTTTCAATTTTATTCGAATTTTTCTTAGAAAGTCTGAATTTATTCCAATCTTTCTTAGAAAATACTGAATTTTTTCGAATTTTCTTTTAGAAAAATTTGAATGTGTTTTGAATTTTCTTAGAAAATTGAGAATTATTACAAACTCTCTGCACCAACGATGTAAATTATATTTCAAGCAGTTTTCTCTGCGCGAAAAGTTACAATTTAGCATTAATTTTATTGTTCCATCTCTGAATTATACATTCGAACATTAGTTTATTATCCACCTTCTCGCTCGAAGTGTTCGATCCCATTACTTGGATTAAATAAATATAATTCAATTTTTCTTAAATTAATGCTAAATTGTAACTTTTGGCAGAGAAAACTGCTTGAATATATATTTCATTGTTGGTGGAGAGAGTTTGAATAATTTCAATTTTCTAAGAAAATTCAAACACATTCAAATTTTCTAAGAAAATTCGAAAAAATTCATATTTTCTAAGAAAATTGGAATAAATTCAGACTTTCTAAGAAAATTCGAATAAATTGAAAATACCTATGAAAATTGCAGTAAATTTGATTTGAATGTTTTAATATAAAAAGATTTTCTTAAAGAAAATACGAAATAAATCAATATAACTAACGAAAATCTCCGAATAAATTCTCAAAACTTTCTATGAAAATTCCAATAAATTAAAATTTTCTAAGAACTTTTTCAAATTTCAAATGTTCACATTTTCAAAACAAATTTTCCATAGAAATTTAAATAAATACAAATTTTTCAAGAAAATTCGAACAAAATCAAATTTATCAACGTCTGGTTTTAAGTTGAAATCAACATAATAATAAAACTTAATCTACACTGAAATAAATAAATTAATTAAACTTTGCTATGAAAATTCGATTCAACTCAAATTTTCTCTTAAAATTTCAACAAACAAAAATTTTCTATCCAAATTCAAATTCTATGAAAATTCTAATAAATGTAACTTTTTTTCTGTAAATTCCAATACATTAAAATTTTCTATGTAACTTCGAGTAAATTAAAGTTTTCTATAAAAATTCGAATAAATTTACAAATTTCTATGACAATTCGATATTTCAAAAATTTCTATGAAAATTTAATATTTCTATAAAAATTCGTATAAATTCAAATTTGTTATGAAAATTTGATTACATTCAAATTTACCATAAAAATGAACAAATTCAGTTTTTCTATATGAATTTGTATAAATACAAATTTTCTAAGAAAATCAAACAACAAAATCAATTTCAATAAAATCAGTTCGAATAAATTCAAATCTTCTATAGAAATTTGAATAAATACAAATTTTCTAAGAAAATCAACCAACAAAATCAAATAAGTCAACGGCTGGTTTTAAGTTGAAATCAAAATAATAATAAAAATAAAACTACATTGAAGTATTGTAGTAATAAATGAAGTATTTTATATGAAAATTCGAATAAATTTAAATTTTCTCTGAAAATTTTAACAAACTAAAATTTTTTATCAAAATTCAAAAAAATTAAAATTTTCTATGAAAATTTTTATGTAAATTCCAATACATTAAAATTTTCTATGTAACTTCGACTTAAAATTTTTTGTAAAAATTCGACTAAATTATTAAAATTTCTATGAAAATTTAATATATCTATAAAAATTCGTATAAATTCAAATATGCTACGAAAATTTGATTATATTACAATTTTTCTTTAAAAATTCCAATAAATTCAATTTTTCTATGAAAATTTAAATAAATTCAAATTTTCTATGAAAATTCGAATAAA
>PGFW01030190.1:25673-37610 GCA_003123925.1 Haematobia irritans | reverse complement strand
TGGCGTCGCTAGTATTAATGCATAATTATTGTGTATACAATACCAACCTTCAAATCTCCTAATGTCAGTACATTCTATTGCCTTGAGACATTCTTGTGTCAAAACCAGTCAGCCTGCAACAACGGCTGTGCGGGTTGCGCGAGCTCATCGCTGTGGTTCGGCAAAAAAACATGCTACGGTCATAGTTCGTGCTCAATGTAATGCCAGAATGTGCCTAACGTAGTGATTACAGCCTGGCAAAACCACTTTTCGACAAAAAGGTTGTGAATACTCTAATTATGCCAACGTGATGGTGGTGTACACTGACCCCGGGGAATAAAAGATATAAGATTTCTATGACTGATGGCCCAAATTGACATGGACAAGTGGGTGGTTCGAGTATTGTCTAAAGATCTGGAAATTCGAATAGACGAAAAAGTTACCTAATCAGGCTGAAATATTGGCAAATAAGAGAGGTGGTGAATTGGCTGAAAGTAATGTTCCAACAAAATATGGCCATTAAAATCCTTGGACTCTGTGTTCCTTAACCGAAAAACGGCCATAGACATCATCGAATGGCTGAGCAGGTAACATATTCACCTGAATATGGCGTTGCCTGGCCATAGGAACATCCGGGGAAACTTGCGAAGCAGATGTGTTAGCAGGCTAGGAACTGACTGTGAATATTCCAGGGAAACTAGAATCTGTTGGCTATGCTTCTGGGCCCACCTGAAATCTCTTACTGCGTGAGAAGGCTGGTTATGAGGGCTAATATTCGATGGGAAATTGCAAGGGTTGTAACGACACCAAGCAAATATGTCAGATATATATGGCGTCAGATAGCACTCCTGATATCTGCTATACGGGTTCGCTGCCTGATAGACTGCGAAAAAAAATTAATTGGTATGGCAAATTCAAGCGTGGTGAAATGATCACGGAGAGACGGTGGAACCAAGTGGACGCCCGAAAGGAGGTGGTGTACGACCGAAACAAATTCAAAAAATCCACAAGAATGATTTTGAATGACCGTAAAATGAAGTTGATCGAGATAGGCAGAGACCATTCATCAATGATTTGGGATATGCGGAAGCTCACCTGTGCAAAATGGCGTGCCGGCTGGAGCTCACATTTGGGCAAAACAAAACGTGTTTGATGATTCTGAACCGGTGTTGCAGCTGTAACTCGTAATACACCCGAGTTTTTCCGCTCGATATGTGACAATGGATGAAACATTGGCTCCATTCACTACACTGCTGAGTCCAATCGTCAGTCGGCTGACTGGACAGCGACCGAGTGAAACCGTCTCCGAAACGTGGGAAAGAACTACAAATCGCTGAAAACAGTTAAATGGCCTCTGGTTTATTTGGGAGAATGCGCATGGAATTACATTGTTTAATCGATTACTTGAGAAGGGAAAAACCATCAAACAGCTGGACTATTATATGGCGTTATTGGAGCGTTTGAAGGTGCGAAATTCGCGGCAAAGAACGGCCTCATATGAGAAGCAAAAAGTGTTGGTTCAATCAAGACAACGCTTCCGTGCCACAAGTCTTGAGAAATCAGATTTGGCAAAATTCATTGAATTGGGGTATCGTAATTGCTTCCCCACCCACCGTATTCTCCAGATTGGCCCCAGCGACTTTTTCTTGTTCTCAACCTCAAAAGGATGGCTCGCAGGAGGAGATAATTTGGCTGCAATGAAGAGGTGATCGCGAAACTGAGGGCCTATTTGAGGCAAAACCGAAGGAGTACTACCAAATGGTACTCAAAAAATGGAAGTCGTTATAATCGTGTGTATCGCTGCTTGAATAATAAAACGAATTTTGACAAAAAAAATGTGTTTTCTTTGTTTATACCGGGGATTATCAGCCAACCTGTTATTATAACATTGTTTTTGTGTTTGTGTGTTGTTTTTTTTTTTTCTAGTAACAAAATTTATTTTGAGGCTCCGATTTGCATTATGAAAAATAAACCCAATCTTACTTTAGTGGAATTGTGTGGCTTCGTTTCAATTGGCATTCAAACAAGATGAAAGATACACTAAAAAACAAAATTATCGGATCAATAAAAGTTAAAATTAGAATGATTAGATCGTCATCGCCTTTATCTGCTCTTGTTAGCGGCTATTTAATAAAAGCTATTGCAGTATGAAACAAATGAGTTTAAAAACTCCAAATTTATACAACAAGTAACCCCTTATTTCACTAAAGTCAGTGTTAAAGCGTTATTTTAGTTAATGGAATGTGTTATCGTTAGAGAAAGTGTTCCTTTGATTCTAATAAATTGGTTTTCTGTAGTTAGTTAAAGGCCGCTAAAAATACAGAACTGCCAATTTGGCTTAGGTATCAAGAAGACGACATTTTTCATAACATAACAGTTTTGTTCGCTTGTCCAAAGTCAATAAACTTATAATTAAGTGATTAGTACTTAATGAAAATGGCTATCATAACATAAAAGAAAAATGTTTTGGGCATGGAAAGGTCAACTTGGACTTTGAATAATTCAGAAAAATTCTTTAAATTGTAATGAAATTGTCAATTCAAAATTGTCTGTCTTTTGAATCTGACTACAACTGCAAAAAATGTTCAATATAGGACATGTTTTGAACTCGTTATTTTAAAGACCGTTTGTTACTTGGAAACGTAGCATTAATTTTCAGTACTGGGAAGCCTAGTCTGTAAATTTAGAGAATAAAAGTTTGTGCGTTAACTCGTTTTTGAATTGTCGTTGATAGGCATGATGAAGAAAAAAAGGTGAAAAAGCGAAAATTAAAAATTTGCGCTTCCTAGGAAGCCAAGCTACACAAAACTTAATCTTACAGGAGGAATTGTGGTCTTAAGTGATCTTACTTCTATTGCTCCGCTTGCTTTGGCTGCGGGAATGAATACCGCAAATTTGTTAAAGTAAAGACAATTTTAGACCGGACGATGTTTGTTTTTTTGCAGTGTTATTTTCTAAAATTTGGAAATGTGAACCACAAATGCGCTGTATCATTGATCTTCGCTATGTCATAAGAACACTCGTGATAATTTGAACTTCAATTTTCCTCCTCCTTGCAAACTACAAAATCTTTCTTTTAATAGTGGAAACAAATTTAATTATGTCTAATAAATTTTCTTGATTTTATAGAAAACTATTGTACTGTATATTTGTGATTCTCGGCTTGTGGTCAGCGTTGGTGTAATTACTGTTCATAGTTACAAAATTTGTCTAAAAAATTATCAAGATTTCTAAAATTAACCCGAAACTTTTTCTTTCTGGTGGATCACTGTTGTTTCAGTGTAACGGGGGATACTTCACAAAAGTAAAAAATGTCTAATCGTATTCCAAAACAATTTTTAACTTGAAAGTACTCACATTAAGTCTTATAGGCCTTGATATTGAAGACTTTTCTATTGTTAAATGCAGTTAGTGTAAAGACAAAATCTTTGGAACCGGGGTGATGTGTTTTTTTCAGTGCAATCCATGTGTCGCATTTTCGTCCAATAATCCGATTCTATTACTACCAAATCTAGAATGCCCTACGTTTTATGTGAAATTTGAATGATTATAAAAAAACTGAGCAGAAAAAAATTCATGAATATTGTATTCTTCATAAATATTAAATTTAAATATCATGTTGTATAAAGAATGGTTATTAAAGCTGTGCCTAGTCAGAGCTAAAAGTCGAAAAAGTTTTCAAAATGTTGGAATAGGCGACATTTGAATACTTTCCTAAATCTTGAAAATTTCGTAAACACCGTTTTAGAAAATAACTTTGATCACTCAGGCAAGCAAAACTTTACGGTCGTTTCTAATTCTGTTGGTTCTGCGGGTCGGTCATACCGAATCATTGATAAATAATTAAATGAATAATACCTAGAAAAGAATTTCAAAATGCCTCATTAATACACAGCTTTTAATGTAATTTATTACGAACCCTGGACTTTTTTACTTATTATTTTGTTTAAATTTGCTGTTGGGTATTTTTTTTCAACATGCCGAATACTTTGACGTGGCTAATGTTCAAATATTAAAATACCAGGTATTCATTCAGAGGTTGTAGAGTTAGTCGACATCGACATATGTACATAAAAGAACTGGCACTGTAGTTAGATGAGCGAAGATTTTTAAGGGGTCGTAATACAAAAAAATTGTTGCATATATCTCATGTGTGATGAATTCATGGCGAAAATCATTAAATTATGGTGCTTTTCGCGTTTTGACGAAAGATAAATGAAATGATTAGTCAGTCACTTGGCGATTCATTCAAGGATTTAGTTATTAATTGCGGAAGCAAGACGCATTAACAGGTTGGCTGGATAAGACCCCGGTGTAACAAAGAAAAAACACATTTTTTTGGTCAAAATTCGTTTTTTATTATTACAAGCATAGTTCCCTTCAAGAGCAGATACAACGATTGATAACAACCCTTTCCACCTTTTGATACATTTTTGGTAGTACCTCCTTCGGTTTTCGCCTCAAAGTAGGGGCTCAGTTGTCGGCGATCACCTCTTGCATTTGCAGCCAAATTTCTTTCCCTGCGAGCTCCTTTTGAGGTCTGAGAACAAAGAAAAGTCGCTGGTGGGGCCAGGATCTGGAGAATACGGTGGGTGGGGAAGCAATTCCCCGAAGTCCAATTCATAATATTTTTGCCACGCTTTTCATGACTTGGTGGCACGGCTGCGTTGTCTTGGTGGAACTTTTATTTTCTTTATATGGGCCGTTTATGCCGCGATTTGCGACCTTTTCAAACGCTCAAGTAACGCCATATAATAGTCACTGGTGTGCGTTTTTCCCTTCTTGCAAGATGTAATCGATACAAAACTTATTCCATGGCCATCCCAAAAAACAGAGGCGATTACTTTGCCAGCGGAATTTTGTAGTCAGTCTTTCCACGCTATCGAAGGGACGTTCACGTCGCCTGTCCACTCAGCGCGAACTGTCGATGGACTAGGAGTGTAGTGATGGAAGCCATTGTTTGCATTCCATTGTCACATATGCGACAGACAAAACTCGTGTGTACTGTACGGTTAACAGCTGCAAACACCGCTCAGAAATCATCAACGCGATTGCTGTTTTTGGTCAAAATGTGAGCTCGCGCGCGCACAATTTTGCCACAGAGCTTTCGCATATCAAGATAATTGATTAATTATGATGACCCAACGTGTCCTTTGATATCCCTTAAAGGCCTCTGCCTACGTCGATCAACTTCATTGATATGGGTCATTCAAAATCCATTTGTGGATTTTTTGATTTTTCGTCGGATAACCACCTCTGTCGGGCGTCCAGCTGGCGTTCACGCCTTTAATTTCTGCCATACAATCAATTATTGTTGATTTCCCGGCGGGCAGAAGTCCGGAAAACTCCATTATGCAGCCAAGTTTTTGCTGTATCCACCGCTTATTTTTTCCCTTCAGAAAACAGTATTTTATCAAAAACCACGAAATTCTTTTGTTTTCATTTATTTTCACATAACAAAGAGTTGGCTTACACAACAGACGATCTATCTCACAAACTAATTGACTCTACATGAAGTCAAATTTGACCACGAATCAGTTTGGAAGATTAGGTACGATATAAAAAATAATATGACATTGTTAATACTAGCGGACGCCATCTGATGTGTCAGACCGGGACTTCCCGGATTCTTGGCCAGGAAAACCAACAATAATTGATTGGTATGCGACAATTACAAGCGTGGTGAAATGACGCACGGAGGACGGTGGAACGCACGTGGACGCCCGGAAAAAGAGTGGTACCGACAGAATAACAATCAAGAAAAATCCAACAAAAATTGATTTTGAATGGCCCTTTAAATTGAAGTTGATGCGACGATGGCAGAGGACCTTAAAGATATTCAAAGGCCAGTGTTCGGTCGTATCATTCGGTCATATTTGGATATGCGGAGCTCTGTTGGCAACATGGGTGCCGCGCGAGCTCACATTTGACCAAAAACAACAACGTGGTGGCATGAGCGCGTGTTTGCAGCTGTTAAACAACCGCGTAATACACCGAGTTGTTCCGTCGTGATGTTGGACAATGAGATTGAACATGCGCTCCAACACTACACTCCTGAAGTCCAATCGCAGTGCGGGCTGAGTGGACAGCGACCGGTGAACCGATCTGCCGAGTGTGGAAAGACTGCAAAAGTCGCTGGCAAATGTAATGGCCTCTGTTGTTTCGAGATGCGCATGGAATAATTTTTATCGATTATCTTGAGAAGGGAAAACCCCATCAACAGTGATATTTAAGCGTTATAGGAGCGTTGTTGAAGCGTCGACATTCGCGGCAAACGGCCCCATATGAAGAAGGAAAAAAGTGTTATTCACCAAGACAACGCACCGTGCCACAAGTCATTGAAAAACGTATGGCAAAAATTCAATGAATTGCTTCGAATTGCTTCCCATGGCCACGTATTGCTTCCAGAATGATGGCCCCAGCCGACTTTTTCTTGTTCTCAGACTCAAAAAGGATGCTCGCAGGGGAAAAAAATTTTGGCCTGCAATGAAAAAGGTAGATCGCCGGAAACTGAGGGCCTAGTGTTTGAGGCCAAAAAGCCGAAGGAGTGATCAAAAAATTGAAAGGTCGTTATAATCGTATTATCGATCTTGAAAGGGAACTATGTGAAATATAAAAACGAATTTGGACAAAAGAAATGTGTTTTTCTTTGAGACCGGCGACTTATCAGCCAAAACCTGTTGAAGTCGTGTTGGTTATAGCTGGGCAACGCGAAAATGGCGCGAGTGTGCCCTGATACAGAGTACAACGTCAGCTATGCTGCTATCAAATCCACTATAAGTAGAAATTGAGGCCGGCTGCACTTGGTTGCGCGGTCCAAAAACTACGCCTGGTCTGCCGTGGAGGTCTCCTATTTCCCGGCGCTATGGGCGGTGGTCGGACCTCAGAGAACAGATTAGATTTTGTAGTTCTCCCGGCTTCAGCTACAAATGCCACTCATGAATCCTGTTCCGACCTGTCTGCAGTATGCTGTCTGATGCTAGAGGGCTCTCTTTGTATAAAGTGTGATCTCTCGCTCTAGAAGGTGAAAGATTCAACCGCTTGATATGTCCTGGTGTGAGGTTGTCTGATCCAACAAGATGGCTGATTTGGATGACTGCTTCGTAGCAACCAAGAAGGATACTGGCTTTGACAACATTTTATTGGGATGATTTTGGGGCTACATCATAAATGTGATCCAGGGGTGTACTGCCAAAGACATACCTGCTGATCAGGTTCTAAGGGGCAGCGTTTCTGACAGCGTCGTATGTTATTCCAACTGTACTGTCCACAACTTGGCCGCTGCATTAGTTTCCACTGTGACCGGCAAATGCTTATATGTCTAGTCTGTGTCGCACCCCAAGTAGCTGCGGCAGCGATTGAGGGCCTTGTTTCTACCGCGGAGTTTATGCACAAATTGCAGGGACATGGTCGCGTACGATTAAAAAAGGCTGTCGAATGTGACCCCGAGAATCTTGGGATCAATTTGGTGGTCGGAATTATTGCGGCCGCTCGGACTCTGACATTGCAACTGCCTGCGTTACCTTTCGTCGTCCATTAGTGTGAATAGTGTGGCTGAGGATTTGTGGCTGAGAGCGTTATACTCAATTTTCTTGCAGTGGAAATAACTGGTTAAGATGCAGCGAGGTAGACGTTCAATCTGGATCGCCATGATGTCATCGACAATGGGCCGCGATTGCCATGATTGTACAATCGTCGAGGTATGATACAATTTCGACCGCCGTCGGAGAGGCGTGGAATCCGAGAACCGGGTTAGAGATCTAAACAGTGCCGGAGATGATCACCCGTCCTGGGGGAACTGCCTGTTTAACTTCTGGATGTTCTGCCTCTTTATAGCGCCTTATCAAATCTTAGTTATTGGTTACCGTTAGAAAAGGTATCACTTAAAATATTTGTGTCTGCAACATATATTCTCGGTAGGAAATTTTCCCCCATTTTTATGATATGCTGCAAAAGAGAGGTAAAATGAAATCTTGACATATCTCGGAAAAAGTCATTTGAACCACTGTCTTTGAGTGCAATGCAATAATGACACCCTAATTTAAAAGAAGTACCCCAAATTACTTTTGCCTTGGCGAATTGTTTCACTCGCTGGATAGTCAACGGTTGTTGGCGTAAACAATGGCAGATCCTTTGCGAGCGATTGAGGTTAGGGTTACCTAGTGCTTATGCTGCTTGCGCGATCTCAAGACAAGGGCATTTTTATGCATTCGATTGAAATATGCTTGGAAATTTAATAGCTCTCGTTTTCGCCAGCCATCATTGACTGTGGGTATTGCGCATTACGTGCAGTGTTGTTGACTTCTTTTTATTTCAGTTTTTTTTAGTTTCGGGTTATAACAACGAGCATTGCCCTTACTTGGGTTTTTTTGTTTTTTGTTCCTGAAAAAGCTGTGTTTGTAAAAAATTTAAAGCAGAAGCATGGAAGTTACTGGCAAAGTAACACAGTAAGACACAGCTAAGAAGGTTTCATTTTAGGGGTTACGACTTCGCATTGCGACGCTTAAAGGGTTGAACATAATTAACAATCTAAGTTTTCCATATGAATTGATAATCCTTGTTCGCTAAGACATGGGAATTCTCCCCCTTTTTTTTTTGCTTAGCTATTATTTTGGCAAACTGTTGCAAATGTCCACATATTCCTAAGGATCACCTTAGAGACCAAAAGGAATAGTTCCTTCCAGGTGTGTTAAATGTTAGCAAGTATTCCATGGCACATGTCAATCTATGTACGGGAATGTCTGCTTTACAACATGATAATAGCAAAACAAGGGGGGGAAATGTCAACTTTGGTAAGGCGTTGTTGTAAATGTCAGCTGCATCTATTACGACTAAAGACGGACAGATGTAATTGTAGAGCATTCCAGGACACGTACTTACGTGCTAGTCCTTACTTCAGAGAAATGAAGTTTGAGAAAATTTTCTGTAGAAATACAAATGTTGACAAAATTTTCAATAGAAATTTTGAGAAAATTTGTCTATAGAAGCAAAATTTGGAGAAAATTTTCTAATAGGAATAAAATTTTGAGAACATTTTCTATAGAAATAACATTGTTGAGAAAATTTCTATAGAAATAAATTTTGACAAAATTTTTCTATAGAACTAACATTTTAGAAAAATTTTCTATAGAAAAAAATTTTACAATCTTTTCTAATAGAAATAAAATTTTGACCAAATTTTCTATAGACAATAAAATTTTGACAAAATTTCTATAGAAATGAAATATTGACAAAAATATTTGATAATAAATTTTGAAGAAAAAATTTCTTAGAAAATTTCGAGAACCATTTTCTATAGAAATGAAATTTTGAAGAAAATTTTCTACCAGAAATAAAATGTTGAGAAAATTTTCATAGATATAAAGTTTTGAAAAAAATCTAAAAGAAAAATAAAATTTAAAATAAAATTTTGATAAATTTTCAAAGAAATAAATTTGACAAAAATTTTATAAAGAAATAAATTTTGACAAAATTTTCTATGAAATAAATTTTTAACCAAATTTCTTATAGGAATAAAATTTTGACAAACTTTCTACAGAAATAAAATTTTGATAAACTTTCTACAGAAATTAAAATTTTGAAAGAAATTTTCCTTTTTTAATAGAAATCAAAATTTTGAGAAAATTTTCTATGAAATTAAAATTTTGACATGATTTTTAATAAAATGAAATAATGACAAAATTTTCTAAAAAAAATTACAAAATTTTCTTAGAACTAAAATTTTGAGAAAATTTTCTATTGAAATAAAATTTTGCCACTTTTCTATAGAAATAATTTTGACAAATTTCTGTAAAAATAAAATTTGACAAATTTTCTATAAAATAAAATTTTGACAAAATTTCTATAGGAAATAAAAATTTGACCAAAATTTCTATAGAAATAAAATTTGAGAAAATTTTCTATAGAAATAAATTTAGAATGATAAATCTTTTTCAATTTTATAGAAATACAAAATATTGACAAAATTTTCTATAAGAAAAAAATTTTGCAAATTTCCTATAAGAAATAAAATTTTGCAAAAATTTTCTAATAAAAAATTTACAATCTTTTCTATAAAAAAAATTTGACAAAATTTTATATTGAAATAAAATTGAATTTTCTAAAAAAAAAAAATCATTGTCTATAGAAATCAATGAAAACTTTTATAAAAAATTTCTAACAGATATTTCTATATAGAAATAAATTTTGACAAAATTTACTAACAGAAAATTATTGACAAAATTTTCTATAGAGAATAATTGTGCAGAAATTGTGCTTAGAATAAATATAGAAATTTGTCTATAGAATAACATTTTGAAATTATTGATAAAATTTTTGAAAAAATTTTCGTATGAAATTCAAAATTTTGAGTAAAATTTTCTATAGACATAAAATTTGAACAAATTTTCTATAGAAATAATTTCCTATAGAAAAATTTTTGACCAAAATTTCTAATAAAATTTTGACCAAATTTCAATAGAATAAATTTTTACAATATTTACTACATAAATAAAAATTTTGACAGAAATTTTTCTAAAGAAATAAATTTTTGACAAAATTTTCTACAGAAAATAAAATTTTGAGAAATTTTCCCTACAGAGTAAAATATTTAGAAAATTTTCTATAGAAAATGCAATTTTTCGAGAAAATTCTCCCTTAGAAATAGAAATTTTAAGAAATTTGATTTATTTTGGTTTTTATTCGATCTCCTTTTCTGTTTTAATAAAAATGCATTTATTTTGTCAAGCTTGAGATCTTATTTTGTTTTTATTCTTTTCATTCATCCGTCCTAAAATTTCGCAATTTTCTTTGAATTGCTTCATCAGAGTGTATGATATATGCGTCCAATCCCACCTAACACAGAAATTCCTTATTAGAAGCATCAAAACTGCTCTCCCGTCAGTTTCGCTATTGCACCTCCAATAGCAATATAGTGCAATAAGCGAAGCTGACGGAGCCAGTGGATGCTTTAATAAGAATTTTTGGTTAGTGATTGCGCAATATATCATTACACCTCTATGAAGCATTCGAAAAGAAAATACGCCGAAATATTAGGACGGATTGATTAAAGAATAAAAACAAAATAGATCTCAAGCTTGACAAAATACAAGGGCATTTTATTTTGAAGAAATTCTCGTATAGAAATAAAAATTTGAGAAAATTTTATATGAAATAAAATTCTAGTTTTCTAAAACAAAATATCTATAAAAATAAAATTTAGAATTTCAAAAAATTTGACAAATTTTCTATAAAATTAATTTACCAAAACTTTGAATAGAAATAAATTTTGATAAAACATTCGTATAGAAATAAATTTGACAAAATTTTCTATAGTTTATTTTTTTGTGGAATTTCGATTAAATTGAAGATTTTTGGTGACAAGAGCTAAATAATTAGAGACAACCACGAACACTTTTGCTTTCCAAAATCACTGATGTTTTCTTCAAAAATAATTGTTTTATTCCAATAGAAATTCGTAGAAGACATCAAGTTGTTATATCTTGTTAAGATGGTCTTCTTAAAAGCCCATAAATCTTTATTTATGATATTCCATGTCACGGACGAAGGTTTGGTCCTGAAAGAAATGATTATTAAAGTACGAAGTAACGTTTTCTTTTGATTTAAGTTTTTTTTTTTCTAAAATGTGGACAAGGTACAATAAACAAGAAATTATTTGTCTTTAAAGACAAGACGGAACGGTTATTGATATTAAGACAAACTTCGTCGTGGTTAAACATATCGTTTTGGCCGCACTGATTTGTGGTTTTTGTCTGCAATCAACACGAAAACGGCTATTGGCTACTGCAAAATCTCTCAATGAGATAACTGAACAGTTCAAATATTCATTAATATGGATGGTGCCGCCTTTAGGAACAAACAATGTAGCAGAACAGAAACTATCCATATACTATGTATTCACCCACTCCGTCTACAGTTTGTATATGATTTATGAACGTTATAAATATTCACCTCCCACCG
>PGFW01030169.1:12368-22896 GCA_003123925.1 Haematobia irritans | reverse complement strand
GAAAAAATTTAGCTTTTCTCAAAATGTTCTGGGCATTTGGTTTTAAGCTATAAAATCGAAATTTTTTTAATGTAATTAAAAGAAAAAATAATTTCTTTACGTCTATATAGACAAAAAATCATGAACGGCGTGCACGTTTCAAAAGCGACCGTTCATGAAAAGTCAATCGACACCACATGTGCGTGTCAAACGGAGGGTCAATCTGACAATGATAAATGACACCAATCGTTGTCAAAACAACAACCACCGTTCATCGATATTGACAAACGTAATGGTTTACCGAATTTATAATCAGACTCATAACAAGAGTTATGCGGGACCCACGTTTAATTCCGCGTCCAGGATTAATATTTATACCCTGCGCCTCAACTGTGGGAGCAGTCCCAGCAAAAAAAGCGAGAATGTGCGAGAGTTGGTCAAGGACGGCATGGTTCCATCCATTTCAACGACACCCTTCTTAAGGTTGATTCGAATTCGAGAAATAAAATTTTGAGAAATTTTTTTCTATAGAAAAAAAATTTTGAGAAATTTTCTATGGAATAAAATTTGAGAAAATATTTTCTATAGAAATAAAATTTGACAAAATTTTTATACAAATAAAATATATAATTTTGACAAAATTTTTCATAAAAATTAAAATTTTGACTAACATTTTCTATAATATAAAATTTTGACAAAATTTTCTATAAATATAAAATTTTGACAAATTTTTGCTATAAAAATAAAATGTTAACAAATTAAAAATAATATTGCAATTTCATTTTTCATGACAAGCTGTATAAAAATATTTGAAAATTGACAAAATTTTCTATAGAAATAATTTTACAATTCTATTATTTAAAATTGACAAAAATTGTTTAATAAATTTGATTACTAATTTATAAAACTATAGAAATGAATCATAAATATTCTGACAAATTCATTATAATTTGTCAAAATATTCATAAAATTTTCAATTATATAAATGTTCAAAATTAAAGAAATTAAAATTTTTCGAAATTACAAATCATTTCTATAGAAAAAATTTTGAGATATAATTCTGTATTGAAACTTCTTTAATATTTTGATAGAAATTCTTTATTCAAAAATTTTATCTATAGAAATTTTGCTAAGAAATTATAATTTTACGAAATTTCTAAAATTAATTTAAAATTTTTTAAAAATGTTGTAAAATTTTTTATATGAAAATTATTTCTGATTTTGTCAAAATTTGTCTAAACTTAAAAAATTAATCAAGAAATTTATCTTTTTTGATTTCAGCAAGATTCTTGGCTCTTAATATTAGAATTTTTCAAAATTTTTCTGAAATTTCAAAATTTTTTCATATAAATTTTTTGAATATTGCAAAATTTACAAAATAAATTTGCAATTCAAGAAAATCACAAAATTTTCTGTAGAAATATTTCGACAAAATTTCTAGTACAGTGACAAAATTTGCCTATAGAAATAAAATTTTGACAAAATTTTCTTCTAGAAATAAAATTCGGAAAACAAATTTCTAATAACAATAAATAATAAAAATTTCTGACAAAATTTCCGATAGAAATAAATGTTGAACATTTTTTTTTGTAGAAATCAATGTTAGCAAATTTTTTATGGAAATAAAATTTTGATAAAATTTTCTATAGAAATAAAAATTTTTGACAAAATTTTGTACAGAAATAAAAATTTTGGCCAAAATTTTCTATAGAAATTAAATTCTTGACAAAATTTTCTGATAGAATATAAACATTTTGACAAAAATGTTCTATAGAAATAAAATTTTCTGTAGGAAATCAAATTTTGACAAAATTTTCTATAGAAATAAAAATTGCTGACAAAATTTCTCTATAAAAATAAATTTTGACAAAATTTTCTTATAGAAATAAATTTGGACAAAATTTTCTCATAAAAATAAAATTTTGGACAAAAATGTTCTATAAAAAATTTGACAAAATTTCTAACAAAGATTTTACATTTATAAAAATAATTTAAATTTTTAATAATTTGACCAAAATTTTTCTATAAAAATATTTAACAATTTTTATAATACAATTTACAAAATTTTCTATAGGAAAAATTGACAAAATTTTCTATTAAGAATTCTATAGAAATATTTTTTGAAACAAATTCCACAGATAAATGCTAAATTTCTATGAAAATTTTAATATTCAGAAATTAAATTTTTGTAAACTCATAGAATAAAATTTTGAAAATCTATAATTAATTTTAATATATTCCAAGAAATATTTTGACAATTTATAGAAATAAAGGCAACATCTTCCTAGAATCAAATGGACATTTCTAGAAAATACTAAAAATTATATTAAAGAATTCTATGAAATAATGAAAGTTCAAGAATATAATGCTGAAAAATTTTTATAATAATAAATTCTTATGAATTTTTTGAAACTTCAAGAAATAAATTTGACATTCTAAGTAAAGTTGCATATTTACGATAGTAAATTTTGAAATTAGAAATAATTGCAACATTGTTAGAACAAATTTAGATTTTCATGGTAATTACAAAATCATAAATATGTTGAAATTTACTCTGTACTGTTTTTTAAGAAATAATTTACTTTTATGAAATAATTACATTTTCTTTTTTGACACAATTTTCTATAGCAAATAAATTTGACAAAGTTTTCTGTAAAAATAAAATTTGACAAATTTTTCTGTAAATAAAATTTTGACAAATTTTTCCGATGGAAAATAAAATTTGACCAAAATTTCTATAGAAAACAATTTTGACAAAATATTTCTATAGAAATAAATTTTGACAAATAAGTATATTATATTTACAAATATTTTAACAAAATTTTGCCTATAGAAATAAAATTTTGAACAAAAATTTTCTATAAAATAATATATTGTGACAAAAATTTTCTATAGAAATAAATATTTATGACAAAAATTTTCTATAAAAATAAAATTTTCTATAAAAAAAAATGTTTGACCAAGAATTTTCTATAAAATAAGAATGTTTGACAAAATTTTCTATAAAAAAAAATTTTTTTAACAAAATTTTCTATTAGAAATAAAATTTTGACAAAAATATTCTACTAAAAATGAAATTTGAACAAAATTTTCTATAGAAATTAAAATTTTGACAAAATTTTTCTATAAAAATAAATTTTTTAACAAAATTTTCTATTACAAATAAAATTTTGGACAATAATTTTCTATAAATAAATATTTTATACTTGAAATAAATTTTGACAAAAATTCTATAGAAATAAAATTTTGAAAAAAGAAATTTCTATAGAAATAAATTAAAAAGTTTCTCACAGAATGCATAATGCTGAACAAAATTTTCTATAGAAATAAAATTTTTGATAAAATTTTCTATGGAAATAAATTTTTGATAAAGTTTTCTATAGAAAATAAAATTTTGACAAAATTTTCTATAGAAAATAAAAAATTTTGAACAAATTTGTATAGAAATAAAATTTTGACAAAATTTTTATAGAAATAAAATTTTTTGACAAAATTTTTATAGAATAAAATTTTGACAAATTTTTTAGAAATAAATTTTGACAAAAATTTTCTATTAAAAATAAAATGTTTGACAAATTTTTCTATAAAATAAAAATTGTGATTAAATTTTCTATAGAAAATAAAGTTTTGACAAAAATTTTCTATAAAGTATAAATAATTTGACAAATTTTCTATAGAAATAAAATTTTGACACAATTTTCTATAGAAATAAAATTTTGACAAAAGTTTTCTATAGAAATAAAATTTTGACAAAAATTTTCTATAGAAATCAAAATTTTGACAAAATTTTTCTATAGAAATAAAATTTTTGACAACATTTTCTAATAGAAATAAAATATTGAAAAGAAGTTTTTAGCAGAATCAAAATGCTGACAAAATGTTCTTATGGAATATAAAATTTTGAAAATATTGCCTATGGAAATAAAAAATTTTGATAAAATATTTCTATAGAAAAAAATATTGACAAAATTTTCTATAGCATATAAAATTTTGCGACCAAAATTCTCCTACCAGAAATAAGCATTTTGATTCTAATTTTCTATAGCAATTTACATTTGAACAATTTTTCTGGCGAGCAGACAAATGTTTAGAACTGGCAAATTAACGTATTTGAGGCCTTAAGAAAAGCGTATGCTTTAGAGTGAAACATAAATGTTTACATTCAGTAAAAACAATTCAATATTGAACAAATTCTACAGGGTGGTGCTTTGCTAATTATCGGCATAATAACGAAAATATTTTAAAAACCTTGTATTTAGCTTCATTTATATTTGATTTAAAATGTTAAGTATCGTCAACCTTACTCCTAAAGCAAAGCTCGGCTCCTCGAGTTTGTTCTTTAATTGTCAATTTGTAAGTAGTATGACTTATACCAACATAAGACTAAATATGATATTATTGAATTTATGTTGGTTGTTTTTGTGTCAGCTTACACCACACCCCAGCATAAATCCATAGCATAGCGAATAAGATGATGTATCATGTTTCTTATCAAATTATGAATAATGGCTTTAAAAGACTTACCCGTATCGTAATATTTGTAACTTTGTGCTACGTTTGTCGGTTTATCCTTCACTGGAACTGTGTTGTGTGTATTGTTTATGGCTCAAAATGAAATTACAAATGTGGTGAATGTTGTTTAGCCGTATGTCATATGTTTTTACTAAACTTCTATTGGGGGCATTAAGCAACAGTTATTCAGGATATATGTAATGTAAATTATGTCTATATTATGTATGTGTGAGAAGGAAGGCGGCAGAGCCTATCTTCGACATCCTCATGTTCAAAGTTGCTTTTTTTGGTTTTTTTTTTTTTTGGTCATCAATAAACTGAATAATAAACTCCATAGTAGAGGATTCGGCCTATGACGAGTATTGCGAAAATGTCCCTGCATGATTTGTTGTTGGTAAATGGGTTGGATTGGGAGGATATTTTGTATGATGGAAGGCTTGTTGAGAAATCATTTTCATCCTCATGAGTTCAGTATAAAGCAATTCATGTGTCGTTTTTTCTGTTTTGGTTCTTACAACCAACCTCATCATATCTCGCCAATTGTACGATAGAAGTGCAATGGATGGATTTGTAAATGACACAGCAACCTAAGAGTTTAAGCAAAATCTTAGATAAAAAATATTTTAAAAAAAAAATATTTTGACCAAATTTTCGATAGAAATAAAAATTTTGAAGAAGGTTTTTCAAAGAAATAAAATTTTGAGAAATCATTCCTTAGAAGAAAAGTTTGAGAAAAATTTGCTGGTAGAAGAAAAACTTAGAGAAAATTTTTCGTAGAAATAAAATCGTTGAAGAAATCTTTCTATAGAAAGAAATGTTGAGAACATTTTTCTATAATAATTAAAAATATGAGAAAATTGTTCTATATAACTAACATTTTTACAAAAATTTCTAAAGAAATAAAATTTGGAAAATTTTCCTATAAAAAGCAAAATTGGTGAACAAAATTTTAGCTATGAAAAAAATTTTGACAATATTTCTATAGAATAAATTTTGGCAAATTTATAATAAAAATAAAATTTTGACAAATTTTTCTATAGAAAATAAATTTTCAACAAAATTTCTATTTGCAAACATTTTACACAAACTTTTCGTATTAAGAAATTTAAGATTTTGACAAAATGTTCTATATGAAATAAAATTTTGGAAGATTTCTATAGAATAAATTTTTGACTAAAATTTTTTCTATTAGAAATAAAAAGCGTTTACAAAATTTTCATTAGAAGTAAATTACTAAATTTTATAGAAATAACATTTTAGCAAATTTTCTCTAGAAATAAAATTGTTGACAATAATTTTCTAATAAATATAAATTTTGAAAATTTCTATAGAAATAACATTTTGACAGATATTTTCTATATGAAATAAAATTTTGAACAAATTTTCTATAGAAATAAAATTTGACAAATGTTTTCTATATGAAATATCAAGTTTTACAAAATTTTCTCTCATAAATAGAAATAAAAATGTTGACAAAATTTTTCTAATAGAATATAAAATTTTGCAGCAATTTCCTTATAGAATACAATTTTGACAACATTTTCTGATAGTAAATAAATTTTGCCAAAATTTTCCTATGAAAATAAAATTTCAAAAATTTTCTATTAGAAATACAATTTGACAAATATCTGTAGAATAGAATTATAAAAAAAAAAAACTTCTATACAAATAAAATTTTGAAATATAATTTTCTATAGAAATAAAATGTTGACAAAATTTTCTATAGAAAGTAAATTTGACACAATTTCTATAGCAAATATAATTTGGAACAACATCTGTAGAATAAATTGTAAAAAAAATTTCTATAGATATAAATGTTGTACAAAAATGTCTATAGATTATAAAATTCTTGAAAAAAATTTCTTATAGAAATACATAATGTGACACAATTTTCTATAGAAATTAAAATTTCGACACAATTTTCCTAGAAGTAAAATTTTGAGAAAATGTTGTATAGAAATAAAATTTGACAACATTGTTCATAATCAGAATAAAGTTTTTGAAAAAAATTTCTATAGTATAAAAATTTGACGAAATTTTTATAGAAAAAAATTTGACACGACTTTTCTATAGATTATAGAAATTTGACATAATTTTCTATAGACTGTAAACAGTTTGACCATACTTTTTCCATAGATATAAAATTTTGACAAAAAAGTTTTCTATAGAAATAATTTTTGACACAATTTTCCTATAGAAATAAAATTTTTGACCACAATTTTCTATAGAGAATAATATTTTTGAACATAATTTCTATAGAAATTGAAATTTTGAAAAAATGTTCTATAGAAATAAAAATTTGACTATTTTCGATAGAAATAAACTTCTGACAAAGAACAAAATTTCTTATAGAAATAAAATTTTGCAGCAACATTTCTAAGAATAAAAAAATTGAAAAAAATTTTCTATAGAAAATAAAATTTGACAACATTCTTCTATAGAAATAAATTTTGAAAAAATTGTTTTTAGTATCATAAAATTTTGACGAAATTTTCTAATAGAAATAACAATTTGACAATATTTTCTATAGAAATAAAATTTCGACATAATTTTCTATAGAAGTAACAGTTTTGACATAATTTTGCTAATAGAAGATAAAAATTTGAAAAAATTTTCTATAGAAAATACAAATTTTGACAACATTTTTCTATAGAAATAAAATTTTGACACAATTTCTTCTATAGATAAAATTTTGACAAACATTTTCTATAGAAATAAAATCATTGACACAATTTTCATAGCAAATAAAATTTGACAAATTTTCTATAGGAAATAATTTTGACGATAATTTTCTATAGAAGTAAACAGTTTGACATAATTTTCTATAGAAAAAATTTTACAAAAAATTTTCTATTAGAAATAAAAATTTTGACAACAATTTTCTATAGAAAGAACATTTTGAAAAATTTTTCTATAGTAATAAAATTTTGCACAAATTTTCTATAGAAGTAAAATTTGACAAATTTCTATAGAAATAAAATTTTTGACCATAATTTTCTATAGAAAGTAACAGTTGACATAATTTTCCTATAGATTAAAATTTTTGGCAAAAAGTTTCTATAGAAATAAAATTTTGACAGCAATTTTCGATAGAGAATAAAATTTTGACACATTTTCCTATATGAAAATACATATTTTGGGCAACATTTTCTATAGAAATAAAATTTTGACACAATTTTCTATAGAAATAATTTTGACACAATTTTTATAGAAATAAAATTTTTGAACAACACTTTTTCTATAGACAATAAAATTTTGACTATAATTTTGATGGAAATTAGCCTATAGGAGTACCTCTTAGTTGGAGCGGGAATTAAAGATGCAAAAGCTACCAAAACAGGTCAAGAATTCTAAGAGAAAAATCTACAATTTTTTGGTAAGATTCTCAACCGTGACAAGTTTCCCATTGGTAGTTCCCGCCAACGTCAAGGGCCAAAGTAACTCATCCGCTCCCGATCACCTACAATTCGCAGAAAAAACACAAAAAATTTTTCAAAAATTTTAATTGATTAAAAAAATCAATTGGTTAATTTTTTTTTAAATTGAAACAAATATTAATCGCAAAATTACTTTGTAAATCAATAAAATTTTTAATTTCTTTGGTGATTGATACTGATCATTTTTGTGAGTGGAATGACATTTCATAAAATATTAATTAGATCAATATTTCTTGAATTGAAAGAAAAAAATATTTGTGTTGTGTGTTTTCATAGAATGCCACGCAAGTGATAACTTACAGATCAATGAATTAATCGGGGGTTTCGGCGATCACCAATCTATTGAGCCTTAGTATATTAAGGTGAGACTCTCTCATATAATACGGCAGAGTAAATAAATGTTCCATCTCTCGAGAGAGATAACATCCCCAAAAGTATGCTCTGAATCTTAGTGTTGTTTTGCTGCGATCCCAAAATCAAATTCTGGATGTCGGACAGAGTCCGACTGTAAACATACCCTAGGTTAGGTTAGGCCTTAGGTGCAGCCGAGTGTATCAGGCTAACGTAAGACTTCAGTCCATTTTGATACCACATTGGTATCTCTCTATACTGGAGGCTGCCGGCGATTCCATACATAACCTAAATATATGTGGCTCCATACATACCTAATCATCTAAGGGTTATGTGATAGATTTACCGCAAAGTCGCGTGATTCCATTGAAATTGTTCTCTTGGCTTATTCTACCTTGTCTGTGTTTGAGCTGGGCTCTATAATTGTTGGCTTTTGGCTGGTTGGCTCACTTAATCTGTTATTTTTTTTGTTATGTTTGTTGGTCACATATATATTTTTACTTATTTTTTCGTTCATGTGCTGTACTTCTGTTTTAGCTTCTTCGCCCCCCACCTTTGCGCTATACCACCAGGAGCCATATTTTCTACTCATTAGCATTAAAATCCACTCGGGAAAGAAGTAACACATCGAAGCTACATAAAAAAAAGCAAGAGCCATATTTTTTCACATATCGTAGATAGTACGCTACTCAAAATGGCAAAAAAAAAGCGAAAAACAAAATAAAAATGTGTTACCTGGGTATAATTGACATTCTACAATGCTTTGTAAATTTGATTGAAATCGGTTCAAATTTAGATATAGCTCTCATATATATCTTTCGTCCGATTTGGACTTATATGGCCCCAAAAGCGAGAGTTTTGCCCTGATTTGCTTCAAATTTTGCACAACGACTACGTTTAATAGTATCATTAATTGTGCCAAATATAGTTGAAATCGGTTGAGATTTATATATAGCTCCCCTATATATCTTTCGTCCGATTTTGACTTATATGGCTTCAAAAGCCAGAATTTTGCCCTGATTTGATTAAAATTTTGTACAAGGAGTACGTTTAATAGTATCGTTAATTGTGCCTAAATTTAGTTTAAATCGGTTCAGATTTAGATATAGCTCCCATATATATCTTTCGACCGATTTGGACTTATATGGCCCCAAAAGCCAGAGTTTTGCCCTGATTTGCTTCAAATTTTGCACAACAAGTACGTTTAATAGTATCGTTAAGTGTGCTTAATTTGGTTAAAATCGGTTCCGATTTAGATATAGCTCCCATATATATCTTTCGTCCGATTTGGATTTATATGGCCTCAAAAGCCAGAGTTTTGCCCTGAGTTGCTTGAAATTTTGCACAAGGAGTACGTTTTATAGTATCGTTAATTGTGCAAAATTTAGTTGAAGTCGGTTCAGATTTAGATATAGCTCCCATATATATCATTCGCCCGATTTGGACTAATATGCCCACAGAGGCAAAAGTGCTACTCTGATTTACGTGAAATTTTGCAGAGGAAGTAGAATTGAACTTGAAACTTTGCACAGGCAGTAGAATTAAGGTTCTGCATATGCGTGTTTATTTTGGTTGAAATCGGTTCAGATTTTGATATAGCTCCCATATATATCTTTCGCCCGATTTTCCGTCATATGACCACAGAGGTCAAAGTTGTTATCCGATTTACGTGAAATTTTGCACAGGGAGTAGATTCAACATAGTAACTATGCATGTGAAATTTGATTGCAATCGGTTCAGATTTCGATATAGATTCCATATATATGTTTTTCCTATTTAGGCAAAACTGGCCGAAATACCTACATTTTCCTTATCAAATCGCCACTGCCAAGTCGAAAACTTATCAAAATGACTCAAATTTTCCTACTACTCTATTACACATCTATCGACCGATAAATCATAAATACACTTTTGCGAAGTTGCCTCAAAATTGGTTCATATTTAAATGTTTCCTATATTTTTTTACTAACATTGTGTTCCACCTCAGCGCATTAGCCGACTTACATGTAAAATCTATAAGTATTGCAGAACTCTGTACAGATCTGCTCAGATATACAGAATATATGTGTATGGATTCATATAGCATCCAACACATTTGACGGATGTGATATGGTATCGAAAATTTAGATCTACAAAGTGGTGCAGGGTACAATATAGTCGGCCCTGCCCGACTTTAGACTTTCCTTACTTGTTTAATTATAGAATAATTCTTTTTATTCTCTAAATTTAGGTACACTTGTGGGACATTA
>PGFW01030137.1:6678-18028 GCA_003123925.1 Haematobia irritans | reverse complement strand
AGACATTTCAATTAAAAATTATTTGGATCAATTAATTCCGTGATTGAATCATATTTTTTTGTATCAGCCTCTCTGTAGATGTAAAAAAATATAGTAACTGTTTCGTACCGTATATCGTTATTATGATACTGGTAGTATTACCACATGCCATGCTTAATCTAATTTTCTGTAGGAACATTTGACCTTATACATATCCTGCTCACAAGTGACCCATTATATGGGTATCTTTGCTCAACTTTGTGTGGTATTTCATTATTTTGTCTATTGAATTGGCTTTATTGAATTTATTTCTCCAATTTATTTGGACCTGTTAGATCTATCATATACAGTATTCCGGAAATTCTTTTATGACCCCCCGAAAAACAAATAGATTACTTTTATTTTCATTTTTGTTAAAATGAAAACGGACCGTTTTTGTATTGTATATTTACATGCCCTTCAAGCAACAGACCACAAAAATTCGGCCGGAAAAAAATATAACGCCAACTTTAATATGGCAAAATGTTCAAGCCTTGATAAATTTACAAAAGGGAAAGAAACAAGCAAGATTCCAAAATAATATTTGCCAATATAGAAAAAAAACACAAGCACTTTTGTTGCGGACCGGCACTGCCTATGCGCTATCAAAAGCTTTTTGTTTTTATTTTATTTGCATTGGTGATGGTGCTTAAATTTACTGATGTTGTTATTCACAAATTTACACACCCTCTTGTAACAAAAAAACACACACACACACCCTCATGTAAGACCACACACAAGTCCACATTTATCCTTATCAGAGTTTTTACATATGTTCAACACTTACTTATGAATATTTCCAGATGCTTATTGAGCCTTGATGTTAATGTTTCATGCTATAGTTCATTTTATGGTCTCGTGCTTCTTTTTTCTGAACTCTTGAAACCCTGTTTTTTTTTCTTCTCGTTGGCCTAATATCATGGAAATTTCTCACACTTACTTTTTGCAAGGCGTTAGAAGCTGCCATTAAGCGTAAATTTCAAGTAACAAAACAAAATAAATGCTTTTTTATTAATTTTTACTTGTCATCATCATGTACTTATTTTGCTTGTCATTTTTCACAAGGAAATCATCTTGGTAAGCAGGCAAAAAAAAGGAATGACAAAAATGACATGAAAAAATATATTTCGGCTTGAGAGGATATGCAAATTTAGTTTTCAGATTTTTCATTGGAACATAAAGCATATGCCACTGGTAGGCTAATTTGCGAAAATTTCTGGCGAATTTATTTTGAGTTTAAAGTAAAGAAACTGATTTCGTATTTTATTGCATCAGTTTTATAATTTCCAGCATAGGAGATGCATTGCATGGTGAACACTTTAATGCAGCTTCCTGTGCCCCCAGAATTTAAAGGCTGTTCTTTATGTGAATTTTTGTTAAGCATTTGCAAATAATTATTATATGCCACATAAAATTTTTGACAAAAATTTTCTATTAGAACATAAAATTTTTTTTAGCAAAAATTTTTCTAAAGAAATAAAATCTTTGGACAAAATTTTTCTATAGACAATAAAAATTTTAGCCAAAATTTTCTATAGAAATAAAATTTTAACAAAATTTTCTTTATAGAAATAAAATTCGACAAAAATTTTTATAGAAATAAATTTATAGAAAATTTTCTATATAATTAAATTTTTGACATTTTCTATTAGAAATAAAATTTTTAACAAATTTTCTATAGAAATAAAATTTTTAACAAAATTTTGTATTAGAAAATAAAATTTTTTGACAATTTTTTTTTATAGAAATAAAATTAGACAAAAATTTTTATAAGGAATAAAAATTTGACAAAATTCATATAGAAATAAAAGTTGCGGACAAAATTTTTTTCTATAGAAATTAAAATTGTCTATAGAAATAAAAATGTTTGACAAAAATTTTTATAAGAAATAAAATTTTAGCAAAATTTTCTTAGAAATTAAAATTTGAACAAAAATTTTTCTATAGCAAATTAAAATTTTGGAACAAAAATTTTTATAGAAATAAAATTTTAAGCAAAAATTTTCCATTAGAATAAAATTTTAACAAAATTTTCTATAGAAATAAAACTTTGATAAAATTTTCATATAGAAATAAAATTTTAACAAAATTTTCTATAGAAATTTAAATTTTGACTACATTTTCTATCGAACATTAAAATTTTTTTGACAAAAATTCTTTAGAAATAAAATTTTATGACAAACATTTTCTTATCGAAATAAATTTTTGACAAAATTTTTTCTATAGAAATAAAATTTTTAACAAACTTTTGTATAGAAATAAATTGTGACAAAATTTATCTATAGAAATTTAAAATTTTAACAACATATTTCTATAGAAATAAAATTTTTGACAAATTTTCTATAGAAATAAATTTTTTAACAAAATTTTCTATAGAAATAAAATTTATAACAAAATTTTGTTATAGAAATAAAATTTTTACAATAAATTTTTTTATTAGAAATAAATTTAGGCAAAATTTTTTTTATAGAAATAAAATTTTGACAACATTTTCTTATAGATATGAAATTTTTGACAAAATTTTCTATAGCAAATACATTTTTTAACTAAAATTTTCTATAGAAATAAACATTTAACAAAAATTTGTATAAGAAATAAAATTTGTGACAAAATTTTCTAACAGAAATAAATTTTTAACAAAATTTTTCTATTAGAAATAAAAATTTTTTAACAAAATTTTTTATTTAGAAATTAACATTTTGACAAAATTTTCTATTAGAAATAAAATGTTGACATATAATGTCATATATTATTTATTATATTTATTTTATTTATTTAAGTCTATGGATATAAATCCTTACAGACTACCGCTTAATAATAAATTATTTCTAAAATATGCTTAAATTCAGTTTCACTGAGTGAGAAATCTAAATTATATATTTCAGATATTGAATTGAATTCTCGAAGACACCGCAATAATGGCTCATTCATAGCATAATTAGTCCTATGGTAAAAGCGAATTATAAAAATCATTCACGTGCCCTCTTAACCTTTCTTGGGGACTTAAAGAAAATTAATTCTAAAAGATATAGCACATCAAAAAATCCACAAATAATTTTATATAAGAAACATAATTAGAACTGCAATTTACTACGGATCTTAGTAAAGTGGAAAGCTTTAATTTAATTTACAACGTGAATCATTATGAAGGAATAGGCTGTTTCAAAAAATGCAACGATAGACAAGGCCAACTTTATAAAGGAAACAGAAAGAAGTGCTCCAAACGAGATTAGCCGTTACTCCAGTTTTCGCAGCGAACAAAGATCATATTATAATAATGTTTTTACGCACATAATGGTCAAGGAGAACTTGAGATGAATGTCGTTTAATAAATGCCAAAGCTTTGTACGTTGAGGTAAACATAATCAATATTGAGGACTTAAAGCAAAGCTTTAGAATCATAATAATACTCCAAATCTATAATCTCCTGAACTTGCATTTAATCGCATTATCCCTCACATAAAATTTCAATAAAAAATTGGGAAATTGCTCTCCTACAAAGGCACATATAACGACACTTGTCAATGTTTAATGACAATTTATTCCAGTCACACCAATTAACTACAGAAGTAATATCCTTTTGCAATTTTATACCATCTAACAAATTATTAACATTTTTATAAATCTTAATATCATCCGCATATAGAATTAGGACATCTGCGAGTATTAAATATGCATCTGGAAATGTCATTCATAAAAAGATTAAAAAAGAAGTCGGCCAAAAACACTTCCTTGTGGAACCCAGAAGTACCTATTAAAGGCCTAGAACAATACGCCCATCTATTTGAACCATAAACACTCTATGACTTAAATAAGAATTTTATTCCAACCTCAAGTTGAGAATTGGAAACCCATTTTTATCAAAGTTTAGATATAACAAACAATGTGACACCTTATCAAAAGCTTTAAGAAAAAGATCAGATAAATAGTATCAATTTGATCACCTCTCTCGAAAACTGGAAATTACAAAAAGTTTGCTAAAAGTTAATCAGATTAGCTTGTCGTCGAGCGGTCCACTATAAAACCATGTGAACAATTCGGAATAGCAAAAGGCGCTTCACACTTCGCGAATTATTTTTCGGTAAATTGCATTCTTCAAAAATTTTAGAAATATTTGAGGAGCCTTTAGCAATTGGGCGATACATGACAAAATATTAGTCATTATCACCTGATTTAAAAACAGCAGTTACTGTAGATTTCTTCCCACTTTACTAACGTTATATTCCATTAACTTAAAGATTTATTATAATACTTTACTTAACAGGGAACAACATACCGTGGAAGCTACACTCTTCAAAAGAAAAGATGAAAATCCATCTGCATCAATTTTATATGACACCTTCAACTTCATAATAGCATCGTAAACGTCATTCGATTCCAATTGCAATAATCCGATGTCAACACACGGTTGAACCAGATCTAAATACTTCTCATGATTCACATTTCCAATTTCATCAAAATTGGATTTAAAATAGTCACTAAATAAATTAACAATTTCATTTGTCGAACTACCAGATTTATTATTGAAATACATAACGCTCGGATAATCTCTAGATGATTTAAGGGATTCACAAATCCCAAAAAAGCATTGTGAATTTATTCAAAATCCTATCAGCTGAAATCAAGGCAAATACTGTTCTGCTACTAAGTAATTTACGTAGAAATGTATATTCACGAGAATAATGGGTGTAACGATCTCTAAAGGCCACTCATCATTTGTGGATTTATTATAACTTATAAAATTTATTTCTTAATATTTTTTATTTTCTTTAACCAGGCAGATAATTACCAATGGTAATTTTATGGGTTTTTGTTCTAGAAGTACGTACGTGAGCATTTTACAAGATGACATTAATAATATTCGTGAATTGAAGAAAAACAATTCATCAACTGAAAAATCAGAAAAAATATCTATCCAGTTTGTACGTTCAATAGTACAATTAAGAACCGAAAAATCACAATTACTAAAATCAAAGTAACGTTGTTGACAACTGTCTCTTTCCGGATACTTCAAAAATTCAAATTCAATTTCTAAAGCAATGTGATGTACAGTAGGAACAGAAAATGGATTTTGAGCTATGCTTATAATAAATTTAATATTATCACTAATGAATATCAGATCCAAAATACGATTTAACAATATTGAACAATAAATATAATTTGACCCAAGTCAATATCTAAAAACACCATCAATTTTAAGTTTGATTTCAATGTTCTGAATTAACATTTGTTGCCCCACACATTTAAAACTCAGCTAATCAGCGAATCCTCTGACCAAACTATATTATTAAGCTTAAAATACCAATATACAGCAAACTTCACTTAACTCATTACCGAATGAAACTAAATCTCTAATACATTGCGAATATGAGCCATCATAAATTTCAAATTATGGACTATTTTAGGAGCGGTATATAAGATACGCAAAGTAATAAACGATGTACGCCACTATATTGACACATAGCTGATCAAGTACAGAATCAGGATTCGGCAAATTGATGTTAACAGCCTTTATCTCACGTCGCACAGCTAGCAGAACACCGCCACCTCTAGAGCAGTGCATTCTAGTGAAATCTCGATCTTTTCGAAAAACTTGAAAGAGCCTATAATCAAAAGAAAAACTCCTTCTGCCACAAAAACAGCCATTAAGCCAAGTCTCTACAAATATGATTATATCAATTAGTCACTCTGTGCCAGTTAAGAAATAAATATCGCGGAAGATTAGTTCGAATTTCCTGACATGTTTGATTAATAAATACGCAGATTGTTATTGACATGGTTACGCATTAAGTTTTGTTCATTACTTGTTGGTTCCTTTGAAAAAATTTAAAAGGACGAACTTTTACATTTGATGGCCAAACTGTAGATTTAAAAACTTTATCGTAGAGATCGGCTGACACTCCAAGTTTGAAAGTTACTTTAGTAAATTCATCAATATTAGCATCCCTTTTTATTAATTTTCGGCAAAGCAAGTGTGATTTATCCACCTCTGCACGCTTTTCAACATAGTTTAATATTTGATCCTCAGTAACACAAGGCTTGAAAGAAGAAACATGAATCCATTTCCTTCGTGTAACGACATCTAATTCATTAGTTACATTTTCACCCATAACGAAACCATTGCGTTTTTTACGACGGCTCGGAACTTTAACCCATTCAGAAATGTTTGATGGGTTACTAGCAGTATCCATGTTATTCACCACACGAGAGAGAGGGCGAGAGCAAACATTCAAAGATTATCACCACTCAACCCAGTCAGAGCATCAGGCATTTAAGCAGCGTTATGGCATTAGTTTGTTGGGTCACACACAGTATTAATTTCACACATGGGACTTTGAACTATTTCATCTCTTCACCTCGACATCGTCGTTTAACTCAGCGCAGAATAGCACGAATTAACACAGCATCAGTAATAGGAGCACTAGATGTATTACAACGCGAAGCATTACCAACAATGCTTTTGGTATTCCCTCTTAATAAATCATTCAATGCAGCTTTCAACTCTCTTACTTCATTCGAGAGCAAATTAACGGCTTTAATTAAATCTCCTGATGTTTTTATACATTCACCACAATTATAGACGACATCTCGATTTTTTTTAAGAATTAAATATGCTCTTTGTTGATCGATCAATTCCAGAGACCAAAATAAATGTAACTTTAGAATTGCAAATGGAAACATTTGACTGTACTTTTTCACTGTGCAAAAACTTTAAAACATTAGCCACACAGATTATTTCGGAAGAGAGCACATATTGACTTATTTATGCGACCAACAGGTCAGTCAACGACTGTTGACAACATTTTCTATTGAAACAAAATTTTTGACAAAATTTTCTTTATAGAAATAAAATTTTGACAAAATTTTCTATAAGAAATAAAAATTTTGAAAAATTGTTCTATAGAAATAAAATGTTACAAAATTTTCTGATAGAAAAATAAATTTTAGCCAAAATTTCTATAGAAATAAAATTTGAACAAAAAATTTTCTAATAAAATAAAATTTTTGACAAAATTTTTTATAGAAAATAAAAATTTTCGGGCCAACAATTTATTCGATAAGAAATAAAATTTTAACAAAAATTTTTATAGGAATAAAATTTGATGATATTTTCTATTAGAAATTAAAATTTTATGCAAAATTTTTCTATAGAAATAAAATTTTAGCAAAATTTTCCATAAGAAATAAAATTTTAGCCAAAATTTTCCATTAGAATAAAATTTTAACAATAATTTTTATAGGAATAAAATTTTGATGAATTTTCTATAGAAAATAAATTTTAGCAAAATTTTCGATTGAAATAAAATGCTTAAAAAAATTTCTTTCTATAGAAATAAACTTGACAAAATTTTTCTATTAAGAAATAAAAATTTTTAACAAAATTTCTATAGAAATAAAATATTGACCAAAAATTTCTCTATAGAAATAAAATTTTTAACAAAATTTTTTTATAGCAATAAAATTTTAGCCCAAAATTTTCTATTAAAATAAAATTTTGAAAAAATTTTTTGTTATAGTAAATAAAATTTTTTGAAAAAATTTTCTATAGAAATTATAACAAAATCTTTCTAAGAAATAACAATTTTGACAAAATGTTCATATAAAATAAAATTTGACAAAATTTTCTTATAGAATATAAAAATTTTTGAAAAAATTTTATATAAGAATAAGAATTTTTACAAAATTTTTTTATTATAGAAATAAAAATTTTGACAAAATGTTCTATCAGAATTAAATTTTGACAAAGATTCATCTATTAGAAATTAAACAAGATTAATAAAATTTTCTATAGAATTAAAATTTTAACAAAATTTTCTATAGAAACAAAATTTTGACAATTTTTTTTTTATTGAAATAACATTTTGACAAAACTTTTTTAAGGAAATAAAATTTTTGACAAAATTTTCTATCAGAAATTAACAAAATTAACAAAATTTTCTATAGATTAAAATTTTAACAAAATTTTCTATTGAAATAAATATTTAAAAAACATTTTCAATAGAAATAAAATGTTGACAAAATTTTCTATAGAAAAAAAAATTTTGACAAAATTTTCTATAAAAATAAAATTTTGGAAAAATTGTCTATAAAAATAAAATTTAGCAAAATTTTCTATAGAAATAAAATTTTTGACAAAATTTCTACAGAAATAAAAATTTTAACAACATTTTCTATAGAAATAAAATTTTGACAATAATTTTTATAGAAATAAAATTATTAACAAAATTCTTATATAGAAATAAAATTTTGACTAAAATTTTCTATAGAAATTAAAATTTTTGACAAAATTTTCTATAGAAATAAATTTTAACAAAATTTTTTTTTATAGAAATTAAAAGTTTTGACCAAAATTTTTTATTGAATAAAATTTTGAAAACAATTTCGAACGCCAAAAAACAAATGACAAAATTTTTTATTAAAAGAATTAATACATTAAGGGATCCAAATAATCCAAAATACTTTGCCAACAATTCTTGAGAATGTTTCAATTTATATTTATTTATTTAGAATCGAAATCGCCATTAGTGACCCCGGAATTAGAGGCGGTCACATGCATTTTTGTTAAGTCGACTTAGCTTACAGTGCCATTATGAAGGCGATAAGCCTTTGCAATAATTATGATATGCCACATGCAATTTACATTAAAATTTCCATTAAAATTTTTATTTATAAATTAACACCCATATACAACTTCCTCTATTAGCAAAACAAATGTCCCAATAATCACCATGTGGTGTAGACATGCAACAATAATTCGTCATATAATGGTCCAGCGTAATCTAAAGCCAAACGATTTGCATTGTAAACACTTCAATAAATATTTATTGGCCATAGAGTCATAGAGCCAGAGAGTAGCTGAAAAGCTAAAAGGCCATCTAAAAATGATTGCTGTAATCCCACTAAACAACTTGCAAATAATGGAGTAACCGAATATTAAATGGAACTCTTTCTATACCATGATGTGTGACACTAAGAGTTGACACATGGACTTGGTTCGGTTAGTTTTTGCTTAAACCTTAAACCAAAATGGAAGAAGAAAAAACAATAGGAAGCAATCTAGTCATAGGCGAATATTGGAACAGAAGGCAATCCATAGTCATTGGTTCCAACACCAAATATCACGAGAAACGTGACCTCTCCTCTTTACGCACAATTACAATTTAGCGTAAAGGAGAAGGAGATTTTGTTGTATTTCTTCTCAGTCTTGTGAGTTTTTTCGTTTCGGTTTCGTTGAATTTTCTATAGCTATTCCATAGAAATGCATGAATTCGCAATATCATCGTCTGAATAGATGAACCCATTCCGGTATGTATTTCTCTCTTTCTCGTTGAGGTCTATTTTCTAATTGCCCATCCGTATGTAGATGAACCCATTCCGGTATGTATTTCTCTCTTTCTCGTTGAGGTCTATTTTCTAATTGCCCATCCGTATGTATTGCCACCGCTTCGTAAGACTGCGGCGCGCATAATCCGCTGTGACAAATCCAAGGCACGTGTGGCGAAAATTGGTTACAGTTTTCATTAAGAGAAATTGAATGATAATACCAAGATTATTAGACTTTAACAACAAATTTACTTGGTATCATGTTAGGGAGGCTTACACAGGTATTGACTTTAAACAATTTTACATGCTGACTGCCTGCTGAAGTCGCTTAGCTGTTGCTACTGCAACCCTATAGGAAGGACTTATGCCCTGGTGTTTTTTTTTTTCTCATCTATGGCAGATGGGAAATATTCGTATTTACCAGGTTCATCAGGGGTTTGAAACACAGGAGGGGAAACAATGTGTATGGAATGCAATCCCAACAAGTTGTGGTGTTTGCCACAGTTCGAGTAAAGTCACCAAAAATTGTATATTTTTTTACAGTTGCTATATTTGCGTGGAATTCTTGACATTTTGCGTAGATTTTCCAAAATTAATTCCCTTACGCACCTAGGTTAGGTGCCAGCCCGATATATCAGGCTCACTTAGGGACTGATTCAGTCCATTGTGGATTATTCCTTTCAACCTAAAGAGGTACTTCACAAATGTCTATAGAAATAAAATTTTGACAAATTTTTATCGGAATAAAATCTTTTGACAAAATTTTCTTATCGAATAAATTTTGCACAAATATTTCTAGAGAAAAAATTGACAAAATTTTGCTCTGGAGAAAAAAGAAATTGACATAATTTTCTATTACAAAATAAGAATTTGACAACATTTTTCTATAAAAAAATATACAATATTTTCTATAAAAATAACAGTTTTACAAAATTTCTATAGATATACAATTTTGAAAAAAAAATTCAATAGTAAAATATTGACAAAAATTTTATAGAATTAAAATTTGGACAAACTTTTCTATAGAAATAAAATTTTGAAACATTTTCTATAGAAATAAAATTTTGCAAAATTTTCTAGAGATAAAGAAATTTTATAAAAATTTTCTTGAAAAACAAAAAATTTTACAAATTTTTCTGTAAAAAATAAAATTTTGACAAAATATTCCACAGAAAAAAAATTTTGACAAAATTCTATAGATATAAAATTTTGAAAAAATTTCTAAAGCAGAACACAAATTGACAACTTTTTCTAAAGCAAAAAAACCAATGGACAAAATTTTCTATAGAACTAACATTTTCACTATAGAAATAGAAATAAAATTTTGAGAAAATTTTCTAGAGAAACAAAATTTTTTATACAAATACAAAAGTTTTGACAAACTTTTCTATGAAAATACAATTTTGGCAAAATTTTCCAGAGAAAAAAGTTTACATTTTCTTAGAGAAAAAAAATTTTACACTTTCTAGAGAAAAAAATTGACATAATTTTCTATAGAAATAAGAGTTTGATAATATTTTCTATAAACAAATTACAATATTTTCTATAGAAATAACATTTTTACAAAATTTATATAGATATAAAATTTTGAGAAAAATTTTCTAGAGATATAAAATTGTTGACAAAAATTCTCGTAGCAATTAAAATTTTAATTAAAATTTTCCATAGAATTAAAATTTTGACAAAATTTGTTAAGAGAAATTAACTTTACAAAATTTGTTTATAGAAATTTAAATTTTACCAATTTTGTATAGAAATTAAATTTCTTTTTCTGTTAGAAATAAAATTTTGGACAAAAAATTTTCTATAGCAAATAAAATTTGACAAAATTTCTATAGAAATAAATTTTTTACAAAATTTTCAAGAGCATAAAAAAATGTTATAAAATTTCTATTGATAAATTTTTCGTGTAGTAAGTAAATATTATGATAATTCGTCTATACAAATATAAAAATTTTTTCAAAATTTCTTTCGATATAAATTTAAATTAAAAAATAAAATCTCTCCT
>PGFW01030136.1:6587-16663 GCA_003123925.1 Haematobia irritans | reverse complement strand
CGGAATTAATTTTGACAAAAAAAAATCCTTAGGAAATAAAATTTTGATAAAACTTTCTATAAAAATAAAATTCTATAAAATTCTATTCTATAAAAATAAAATTTTGACAAAAATTTTGTATAAAAATTAAAATTTTGTATAAAATAAAATCTTGAAAAAAATTTCAATAGAAAAATTTTCTATAAAAATAAAATTTTCTATAGAAAAATTTTCTATAAAAATAAAATTTTAACTAATTTTGTATAAAAATTAAAATTTTGACAAAATTTTCTTCAAAAATAAAATTTTGACAAAATTTTCTATAGAAAGAAAATTTTGACAAAATTTTCTGTAGAAATACAATTTTAACAAAATTTTCTATAGAAATAAAATTTTGACAACATTTTCTATGGAAATATAAATTTTCTATAGATATAACAATTTGACAAATTTTTTATAGAAAGAAATTTTGAAAAAATGTTTTATAGGAATAAAATATTTGACAAAATTTCTATAGAAATAAAAATTAGACAAAATTTTTTATAGAAATAAAATTTTGACAAAAATTTTTTTAGAAACAAAATTTTCTATAGAAATAAAATTTTGCAAAAAAGTTTTTTTTTTTACAAAAATTCCTATAAAAGTCAAATTTTGACAAAAATGTCTATAAAAATAAAATTTTGAAAAAATTTTCTATAGAAATAAAATTTTTGACAAAATTTCTATAGAAATAAAATTTTGACAAAATTTTCTATAGAAATAAAATTTTTTACAAAAATTTTCTATAAAAACCAAAATTTTGAAAATTTTCTATAGAATAAATTTTGACAAAATTTTCTATAGAAATAAAATTTGCAAAAAAGTTTTTTTTACAAAAATTCCTATAAAAATCAAATTTTGACAAAAATGTCTATAAAAATAAAATTTTGACAAAATTTTCTATAGAAATAAAATTTTGACAAAATTTTCTATAGAAATAAAATTTTGACAAAATTTTCTATAGAAATAAAATTTTGACAAAATTTTCTATAGAAATAAAATTTTGACAAATTTTTATAGAAATAAAATTTTGACAAAATTTTTATAGAAACAAAATTTTGACAAAATTTTCTATAGAAATAAAATTTTGCAAAAAAGTTTTTTTTACAAAAATTCCTATAAAAATCAAATTTTGACAAAAATGTCTATAAAAATAAAATTTTGACAAAATTTTCTATAGAAATAAAATTTTGACAAAATTTTCTATAGAAATAAAATTTTGACAAAATTTTCTATAGAAAAAAATTTTGAGACAAAAACTTTCTATAGAAATAAAATTTTTACAAAAATTTTTCTATAAAAAATTTTGACAAAATTTTCTATAGAAATAAAATTTTGACAAATATTTCTATGGAAATAAAATTTTGACAAAATTTTTTATAGAAATAAAATTTTGACAAAATATTCTATAGAAATAGAATTTTGACAAACTTAGGTTAGGTTAGGTTAGGTGGCAGCCCGATGTATCAGGCTCACTTGGACTATTCAATCCATTGTGATACCACATTGGTGAACTTCTCTTAACTTATCACTGAGTGCTGCCCGATTCCAAGTTAAGGTCAATGACAAGGGACCTCCTTTTTATAGCCGAGTCCGAACGGCGTTCCACATTGCAGTGAAACCACTTAGAGAAGCTTTGAAACCCTCAGAAATGTCACTAGCATTACTGAGGTGGGATAATCCACCGCTGAAAAACTTTTTAGTGTTCGGTCGAAGCAGGAATCGAACCCACGACCTTGTGTATGTAAGGCGGGCATGCTAACCATTGCACCACGGTGGCTCCCTTTGACAAACTTATAAATGTCAATTTTTACAAAATTTATTTCAAAAAATTATTACAGAATGTAAATTTTGACAACAATTGAATCAAAATTTTCTAAATAGGTTCAATTTAAATATATGTATATGGAGTATAATCCTTTACAATAGCACCCAAAATTTACAGGATTTGGGATGGTACCACATATGTAGATTACAAAGTGGAATAGGGTATTATATAGTCGGACCCCGACCGACTTTATACTTTTCCTTACTTGTTTTAAAGATAAAAATATTCAAATATTGACTTAAACTTTATTTTAAAGAATTTTTCATCTTTGCTTTAAAAAGTTTTGTGTTTAATTATATAACAGTTTACCTTGAAGTAGCTGTTATAATTCCGGATTTTAAACTATATCCAAAGTTTGTTAATATATCCAAAATTATATTATCCTAAATTTAATTTTTAGAGCCTGCGTTTAAAGCAAGATATAATTCCCATAAAAACAGTTTTTTATTTTAGAGAAGGCCGAATCTTTGGATCCGGAATCAGTATTACAACCCTTAAGGAAAGGGACAATTTTTGGATACTTTGTAAAACTAGTCTTTTGAGATGTACATAAAATATCGGCAGCCTATGTTCTTTATCTTCTATTTTTATCCTGTAATATTTATTATATAAAAAATATTCTTCATTGTGAGATGTGAAAAAAGAATGGTCCAATTAATACTAGGTTTACACTGAAGAATGTACACTTTGATGAGAAGTGGCATTTCTTATGGCATTTTGAACTGGTCTGAATTTAAAAAAAAAATGTTAAACTAATTTTTTTATGGAACAGTTTTTGAAAATATTCCCGTTATTTATTTTTGTTTTTTTTTATTTTTTAGGTGCAAACAGAGCGGAACAACTAAAAAAATATCTTCAAAAACTGTTCCATACCCGTAAAACAATTATAATATTTTTTTTTTCGAATTCAGCAGCATCAAAATACATAAGAAAAGCTCACATCTCACCAAATGTATATGGAAAAAGAAATACTTCGTAAACTAGTGCTTATTCTGTGCCACATTCTGTTATATTTTAAAATAATTTGTTAACATATTTAAATTACTTTAGATAACATATAATGTACACGCTTCTTAATGATGGAGAATTGAAATGGGGTTTTACCTATAAAGATATTCCCAAAAAAAAATTCGAATAATTTCTAAATTTCAATTAACTTAATTAATTTTCCCTATATATAATTAATTAAATTTAGTTTAAATATTTTTCAATGAGTCATCTCAACTCATTTTAAGATTTTTTAATTTTACCCTACCTTTAAATTTATACATTCATTGTTGGCTTCGGCTTTGGATGGACCATATTTCGTTGATTTCCCTTTGCTCTTAGATATTTAGATTTTTTCCATTCGTTGGATATATCTGCTCAATGGAAAGTATCAAGTCCATTATTGCAGGAATATATATTTGTTTTTTTATTGTACTTTCATTACAAATTGGAACATTCCTTGTGCAATTATAACAATGGCCCTATTTTGGCATGTCAAGTAACATTTGCAGAATATCTTGTAAATGACCTTTAAAATTTTATGGCATTTTTAAGCGCAGTAGCAACAGGCAAACAGAAATAGTTCAGTAAAACAGTTCATTTTCATTTTTTTTTTTTGCCGCAGTACATGAAAATCATAGAAGGTTATATGTACACTGTTAAGGAAAAAATTAAAGAAACATATCAAGGCGGGACTATAATGAAATAAAATAAATTTGAAAAATGTCTGTAATTAGTAAAAACATTAGGCTGCGTTTACCTGTATAGAGTCTAAAAGAACATTTTTCTAATCAGGAAATAATTTGCAAATTTAATTTTTTTTTTATTTTTATGAGCAAATGAATTAGGGAAATATAGTTACGCAAAAAATAATTTATATTTTGCTACAAAAAAATATATATAGCATTAGAAGAATATAACGAAAGATATTAACGGTTTAAGCGATATACCTTCTCTTTTCAGAGTAATAAAAAAAGAATTAAGAAATAAAAATTGTGATTATAAAATTACCCCGTTAAGGTTATAGGTTAGTTAAAGTGGCAGCCCGATTAAGTTTCAGCGCTCACTTTTAGACTATTCAGCCATTATTGAAAAATTACCAGTAATGCTAAATTAAAATATTGATCGGACTCAGGCCAAAAGTCTAAAATCTATATTGGGTCTTAAATTTCTAGCCTTTTAATTTTTCACAATTTAGCTTCACAGAGTTCGCTTTAAAAAATTTAATTTAATTTAACATTTTGTTCCTTTTTTTGTCTCGTGTCAAACGTACAATTTGTAAAACTTTTTCTTTCACTCTTTTGGTACAGAACTTTTCTTAGAAATCATTGCACAAAAAATATAATTAAAGAGAAAAAAAATAAAACAAATTTTTAGAAACAAAATAAAATCTATACAGAGTACCTTTTAATTGTAGTTTTGGTGTGAATAAACAATCGACCTTGAAATCGGTATGAAAATAAATTATCAAAAATAGGCTAAAAAGGTCTTAAATAAAAAGAAAAACAAAGAAAACAAAATGGCAAAAAAATGAACAGCAATTACATAATTTACTTCATCCTCAAAGAAGAATATAAAGTCAACAAAAAAATCATAACGTTTTGTTGAAAAATAAAAAAAAACAATCAAACCAAGAACCATTTAAAAGAATAAAAGAAACAAAAACTGCCTTCACATTATAACCTAGGGGCTAAAATTGTAAAAATGTTGAAACAAAAATACTGTACAGAAGCATCTTTTTTGCACATTTCTAAATTAAAGTAAACAGAAAAACTTATAACATATTAATACCCAAAGGAGAAATGAAATATTGAAGTAAGGGAAAAAAAACAGGAAAAGAAAAATTAAACAAAATTTTGTATATAAATAATATTTTGTGTGCATTCTAAGCGGAGTGAAAGGAGACTTCAGTTGGAGTGAAGTTCTTGTAGATATTGGTCAGGCGAACAAAATATATATTCTTTACGAAGCTAAAAGCTGTGAGTCAGTGCCAAATTGAAATAAAAAAAATATTTGCCAAGATCCCGTTTCCTGTTAATACAATTTAAATAAAAAAAAACTTAAAATAGTTTGTAGTATTTCACTTGGATTTTATTTATTATTCTACAGGAGATTTAAAATCCTTAACCTTGGGTTTGATTGGCAAAGCCAAACTGCGCGACCTATCTTAACTTTAAAACATAATTAAGAAACACTCTCCAACTATAATTTTAGGCTCTATAATGGTGAATAACAATACTAACTCCAATTTTTTCTCTTTAAAAATATTGTAATAAAGCTCTTTCGTCAAACCTTAAAAAATTTTTGTTTAAAATTTGAAATTCAAAAGTTCATTTCAATGTCAAAATATACTTTCTTAGATTATAATGTAACATCAAAATAAAATGCTTCCAAAAAAATATATATATATGTTATTTAATACTACAGTAAATATATTTTGATTAAAAAAAAGTAGGGCTGGTCTGAGCATCAGCTAAATTATTTGATAATCACGACATTAAATTGATCCAAATTTAATTTCTAATAAAAATCGTCTTCAATCACAAAAATGATCGTATAAGTCACCAAAGTCAATTAAAAATCAAGTAAACGACGTTAAGTTCGACCAGGCCGGAAATCTGTGTACACTCCACCAGATGGATTGCATAAACTTGTACTAAAGAACTGAAAAATCCACAAAAAGCTCGCACAAAAAAAGTACGTGAAAAGTTCATTTTTGAATCCGGAAAGTGCGTGCAAAAATTGCGGCATAAGCGAGAATTAAACATGGCTTGTCAAAGGCGGATGTCCACCATTTTCCACAGCCGTTGACACGAATTTTGCTTCACTTCCTTAGCTGTGTCGATCAGGTGTTTAGGTATGTAAATTAAAAACAAGTATTAACGGGCCGGTAAAGTTCGGCCGAGCCGAATCTTATTACCTCCACCAGGATTGGTAAAACTCTAGAAACTGTCATATCCGAAATACACGTGAATCAATACTCCCTCAATTTACCAAAGTCAGAATGCTTCTCCAAAGTACCGGGTCAATCATCCCTTATGACTAAATAGGTGATGACAATTACATTTGCTGACTCCCAACAACATACTCAAATTCAACCAGATGTAATGAATTTTGCTTTTCGAAGGTACCGCGAGGCCAAATCTGGGGATCGGCGTTATATGGGATCCTCTGATATAATTATGGACAATTATAGGAACCAGATTTTACATGGGTTGTTGGCATACACCTATTAACATCACGTACCAAATTATCAAACGACGATGTAAGAATTTTCGCTCCAAGAGTCCCAGTAATCGATCTTATTAGGGGCATTATAATACATGGACTTCCGGTTATAGAGCCTTACTAACAGTACCTCGGGACTCGAAAAAATTGTCTTTAGATTAAGCAATCGGGCCGGTTATAGGGCTATATATAATTTTGGACCGATGTCGGGACCAATTTATTCATGGACGTAGTTGATCCATATAATTAACACCATCGTACCAAGATTTCTACTGATCGGGTATAATGCTTCTGCTTCCAGAGGCTCCGCGAGCCAAATCGGTGGGATCGTTTATTTATGGCTATATATAATTATGACCGATCATGGACCAATTTTTGCATTGTTGTTAGAAACCATATAAACTAACACCATGCTTACCAAATTTCAGCGGATCGGATGAAATATTGTTATTTCTTAGAGGCCTGCAAGCCAAATTTGGGGGCAGTTTATATGGGGGCTATTACGTAAAAAGTGGACCGATATGGCCCATATGCAATACCATACCGACCTACATCAATAGCAACTACTTTGCCAAGTTTCAAGTCGCGATAGCCTTGTTCGTTCAGGAGGTAGCGGTGATTTCACAAGACGGAGGACGGACATGCTCAAATCGGCTCAAATTTTCACCACAGACCCAGAAATATATATACTTATTGTATTCCTCTCTTATGTCAAATACCTTACATTTTACGACAGACCATCTCGGCATAGCATAATATAGCTTAAAGTCGAAACTGTATTTTGGAAATTTAAATGGTCTTTAACACGTTTTTGAAATGACTTTGATATCACATGCAGAAAAAGTAGAAAAACGAATAGAGTCAAATTTATTTCCTAGTATCACATACATACATGTCTCAACATCGACGGCAAAGTGCAAGACCAAACGTCCACAATATTTGGAAAGGCACGACAAGGTGACTTTGCAGCACGATAATGCACGGCTACATATTAAAAAATCCGTTAAATCCGNATGCTAACCATTGCACCACGGTGGCTCCCTTTGACAAACTTATAGAATGTCAATTTTTACAAAATTTATTTCAAAAAATTATTACAGAATGTAAATTTTGACAACAATTGAATCAAAAATTTTCTAAAAATAGGTTCAGATTTAAATATATGTATATGGAGTATAATCCTTTACATATAGCACCCAAAAATTTACAGGATTTGGGATGGTACCACATATGTAGATCTACAAAGTGGAATAGGGTATTATATAGTCGGACCCGACCGACTTTATACTTTCCTTACTTGTTTTAAAGATAAAAAATATTTCAAATATTGACTTAAATTTATTTTAAAGATTTTTCATCTTTGTTTAAAAGTTTTGGTTTAATTAATATAACATTTACCTTGAAGTAGCTGTTATAATTCGGATTTTAAACTAATATCCAAAGTTTTGTTAATATATCCAAATAATATTATCCTAAATTTAATTTTGTAGAGCCTGCGTTTAAAGCTAGATAATTCCCATAAAACAGTTTTTATTTTAGAGAAGCCGAATCTTTGGATCCGAATCAGTATTACAACCCTTAAGGAAAGGACAATATTTTTGGATCTTTGTAAACTATCTTTTGAGTGTACATAAAATCGGAGCCTATGTTCTTTATCTTCTATTTTTTCCTGTAATATTTAGTTATATAAAAATATTCTTCATTGGAGATGTGAAAAAAGATGGTCCAATTATACTAGTTTACACTGAAAATGTACATTTGATGAGAAGTGGCATTTCTTATGCATTTTGAACTGCTGAATTAAAAAAAAAAAATGTTAAACAATTTTTATGGAACAGTTTTGAAATATCCCGTTATTTTTATTTTAGTTTGTTTTTTATTTTTTTTAGTGAAAACAGAGCGGAGCGAACAATAAAAAATAATATCTCAAAAAACTGTTCCATACCCGTAAAACAATTTAATATTTTTTTTTCGAATTCAGCAGATCAAAATACATAAGAAAAGTCACATCTCACCAAATGTATATGAAAAAGAAATTACTTCGTAAACTAGTGTTATTTGTGCACATCTGTTATTTTTAAAATAATTTGATTTATACAACATATTAATGTACAGCTTCTTAATGATGGAGAATTTGAAATTGGGTTTTACCTTAAGATATTCCCAAAAAAAGATTCGAATAATTTCTAAATTTCAATTAACTTAATTAATTTTCCTAATATTAATATAATAAAATTTAGTTTAAATATTTTTCATGAGTCATCCCACTCATTTTAAGTATTTTTAATTTCTACCCTACCTTTAAATTTATACTTCATTGTTGGCTTCGCTTTTGATGACCATATTTCGTTTGATTTCCCTTTGCCTCTTAGATATTTAGATTTTTTCATTCGTTTGGATATATCTGCTCAAGTGAAAGTTCAAGTCCATATTGCAGAAATATATTTTTTTTTGTTTATTGTTATTCATTACAATTGAACATTCCTTGGTGCAATTATAACAATGCCTATTTGCATGTCAAGTAACATTTGCTAGAATTCTTACTAAATGACCTTTAAAATTTATGGCATTTTTAAGCAGTAGCAACAGCCAAACAGAAATAGTCAGTAAAACAGTTCATTTTCATTTTTTTTTTTTGCCGCAGTACATAAAATCATAGAAGGTTTATATGTACACTGTATAGGAAAAAATTAAAGAAACATATAAGGGATATAATGAAAATAAATAAATTTTGAAAAAGTCTGTAATTAAAAACTTGGCTCGTTTACCTGTATAGAGGTCTAAAAACATTTTTCTAATCAGAAATAATTTGCAAATTTTAATTTTTTTTTTTATTTTATGAGCAATGAATAGGGAAATATAGTTACGTCAAAAATAATTATATTTTGCTACAAAAAAATATATATAGCATTAGAGGAATATAACGAAAGATATTAAGGTTAGCATATACCTTCTCTTTTCAGAGTAATAAAGAATATAAAAAATTGTGATTATAAAATTACCCCGTTAGGTTATAGGTTAGGTTAAAGTGGCAGCCCGATTAAGTTTCAGGCTCACTTAGACTATTCAGTCCATTATGAAAATTACCCAGTAATGTAACTTAAAATTGATAGGACTCAGGACCAAAGTCTAAAATCTATTTGGGCTTAAATTTCTAGCCTTTTAATTTTCAGCAATTTGCTTCACAGGTTCGCTTAAAAAAAATTTAATTTACATTTTGTTCTCTTTTTTTGTCTCGTTTCAAACGTACAATTTGTAAAAACTTTTTCTTTCACCTTTTTGGTAACTTTTCTAGATTCCTATTCTATTCAGGTATAATCATTGGCCAATATAATAATATGAAAATTGAAAGAGAAAAAGACAATAAAAAACAATTATAGTACGACAACTTAAAAATAAATTCTCGTTAATCAGTACTCATTTTAATTGGTAGTTTTTGGCAGGTGTTAATTTAAACACATCAGATACCTTGAAGATCGAGATTATGATAATAAATTGAATCAAAATTTAGGACATAAAAGTTTCTGTAAATAAAAACAGAAAAACAATTAATGCAATAAAACAAAAAAAATTAAAATTTGCATGATCTATTCTGATTACGTATACAATACATTCATTATGGTGTAAGAGATAACCATCAGTCAATCTTAACAGGTAAAACAGGCAATGTTTCTGTAATTTTGTGATTAAAAGTAAAATTTTCAAAGACATTATTCATATATACCTAAAGCAATTATTTTATAAGATAATTAATCCACAAAAACAACTTAAAATTAATGTATTTCACTTATACCATTATTGGGGTTTAAAATGTAAAAATGTGAAACAAAATTAACTGATAACAGTGAGAAAATCCTATTATTCCAACTCTAAATTTCATAAAATGATTTTAAATTCAGGAATGATACTGCCCATAAATAAAAATAACAATATATACAATTGAACATAAACTAGTCCAAAGGAGATAATTAAATGATTATTATTCTTGTATTGTGTGAGACTAAAAACGCTATGA
>PGFW01030135.1:14644-33611 GCA_003123925.1 Haematobia irritans | reverse complement strand
GTGGTGACCATGTAACATGGTTTTCGCAAACCATGTTTATTCTCCTCGAAATCATGTATCTGATTTCGGCAAGCAGGTTATATTTGACGAAAAAATAACATTTTAGTGACAAACATGTTACATGGTCACCATACAAAAATAACATTTTGCTCTTGAAACATGTTTAAGGTGATCATATTCCTTCTCTGCGTGTATATCTCGCCAAGATATGTGTAGGGCGACTTGGAGCCTTATTTAAATCTCATCCGTTCTGTGGAAATTTTGGCATTGCAGTGTGTAGGATATGGGGAAATCATCACAGAATTTTGTGTAAACATTGAGAATTTTGGCCATATTTGTATTCTCTGTGGAAACTATCCAGTCAATTTGAGGAAAAATCCCATTTGACCCCAACCATGCGCGTCTAAAATATGAAACCAGCTCGACCATATTTCCCAACTCTTGATGTACGTATATATGGCAGCTATATTACAATCTGAACCGATTTTGAATAAAATTTGACATGTATAGTTAGAATAATAATTCTTGCTATCGTATGACGAAATTTTCACGATAAATGGGAGCTTATTAACTTTGCCCCCCTGCGTCATATGAGTGCAAAATCGGACGTGTTAGATATATATGGGAGCCATATTCTAAATCTGAATCGATTTCAACCAAATTTGCCACAATTACCTATACTCTAACGTACTCCTTTGTGCGAAAATTTTTGAAGCAAAATTCACGGCAAAACCCTGGATTTTTGAGGCCATTATAAGCTCCAATCGGACGAAGATATATATGGAGCTATATCTAATATCTGACCGATTTTTAACAAAATTTGACACACTTAACGATACATTAAACGTTTACCCTTGTGCAAAAATTGAAGCATAATCACGCAAATTCTCTGGCTTTTGTGCCATATAAGTTCAAAATCGGGACGAAAAGTATATGATGGGAGCTATATCTTAATTTGAACGATTTCAATCAGTGCTACCAAGCATTGCGTAGATGCCAATTCTACCCTCTGTTGCAAAATTCATGAAAAGATCCGTCAGGTAAATTTGGCGCTTCTGCTTGGTCATATGAGTCTAAATCGGAACGAAAGATATATATGGAGCTATAACTACTTTTAAATTCTGAAAACCGCATTTGGCTGATATTTTGCAAGATTTGCGAGATTCATTAAATTATTTGGATGTACGTATTTCAAGATAAATTGTCGTGATAAACACGTAACTAATGACCACATTCGTAGATAATTTATATATGGGCAGCTATATCTTTGAATTCTGAACCGATTTTTTTTCCAAAAACCAATAGCAATTGATCCTGTCTCAGAAACGGCCCTATGCCAAATTGGAGACGATCGGTCTTTAAACTGCGAGCTGTACTTGTGCACAAAATTACATATACAGACAGACCGGACGCACAGACAGGACAGACAGACGGGGGACATCCCTTAAAATCGACTCAGCATTTTAATTTCTTTACCCGATCGGTATACTAAAGCATGGGTCTATTGACCACTATTTCTTGGCGTTATATTACAAATGCACAAACTTCTTTTATTTTACCCTGTCACCATCAGTTAGTGGTGAAGGGATATAATTAATTTAGAATCAATAATTTCATGGTTTGAAGACAAAAATATTTTATTGTGTGTGGGGAGCCGGTTCCACGACAACCGCCTTAAATTAATTTCAATACAACTTACCATTTATTTAAATAACAAAAAAATAAAAAGCATTGCTTTAATGTATGTGTTTGAAAAATATTGTTTGTTAATTTATTTTTAAATTTCAAACAACCAAAACATATGATTTTAAATTTTATTTAAAATGTCGGTTTTAAAACGGACATTTAGAATATCATCTAAAGCAAAACATTAAACTTTAATATATCATCGTGTATAAAAAATACTAAGAATAAAAAAATTAAATAAAAGGCCAAAAAATAAATTGAATATTATAAAACGTCTATCTTCAGAATTAGTTTTAAAAATGTCTCTGAGAACAGAATTACAACGAAGAACTGTCGAGAGCAGCGGTGCCACTCTGTTGGACTTTTTTCGTGATTTTGCGATTTTAGACTGGTAAATTGGGCATGTGACGATTATCGATTTAATCAACGTATTATAAATTGACTTATTTTGAAAATGTGGCGTCTTTCAAGTTTCCTTTTTAGTGTTTTTTATTACGTGTTTTTAGTTTGTAATGCTAAATATCAATACTTAAAAAAGTATGCTTAACATACTCTCTCGCCACATCTTAATTGGCCATTAAACACATCGCATAAGCTTGAATTAAAATATAAATCAAACTGTAGCTTGCATATTCTGGGGGGGCCAAGAAACTATTCTGCGGGGGGGCTTAGCCCCCCCCCCAGCCACCCCCCTAGCTACTCAATGGTTGCAGCCGTTCCGCGATAGAGTTAGATTACAAAATAACTTTTCTCTTCATTGCCGTTGAGGTATTTTCGCTTCAAAAACTGGTCTTTATTTCATTCTCTTCTTCTTTTTCCAATCATTTCTGGCTGTTGGTACCGTTTTTTTCGCCCACTTTTTTGGAAAAGCGATTGCAAACACTTGCAACGATTTATTCATATTTTAAATTCAAGGGGGGCTCTAACAAAGCAAACTCTGTGGTCAACATACATCACAGTTTGAATTCCATCACGTCACTGGAATTTTCAGTCTGACAGCTGACAGGGTTGTCAGTACGAACAATTAGAGGGGTAATGATACCAACCTGAAGTTGATTGTAATACCCCTACGGGAAATTGTGTGCAAAATTGCCGCTGACGGACCTTTCACAGGACTGCGTAACCGGTGATCCATGTTGTCGCAGTTTTTAAACAGTGATAATTTAAAAAAAAAAAAAAAAAAAAAAAAAAATAAAAAAAATTTGATTTCCATATTCCTTGATATAAAAATCTTATTACATCTACACATTAGCTAATGAAAGAATTACCGGAATACCTATTGTTCAACATTTTTTTTAAAAGCTTTTTAATTCTTGGTGCCGCGATTCGGATAACCAATCTGAAAACAGATTTCTAAGAGGTTTGTCCGGGCTGGTTCATGAGGACCTGTCTATGCGAGTGCTTACTGCCTAAATGCCCCAGGACGTGTCTTTCAGGGAACGCAGTCAAAGAGTGTCCTAAAGTGTAATTTACCCCGTCAATGGACCAAGCCCATGTAAAGTGACCGGTCCCTTTCATACGTCTTGACCAGAACTAAATTAGGACTGGGTCCATGCACACAGGCGATAGGTCCTGTCCGTCCTGTCCTTGTTTAGGAGTGCCATGTGCTGCAAGTTGCCGTCCTTTTTGCCCCAAGGGCTTTGTCAGTTGGCTTTTGATTCAGATGTATGCCTTGAGATTTTAGTTTTTTAATTTTGGTTTGTTTGTACCAACATATTACTTTTTGGCAAGTATCATATTCATTTCCATCGCATTTTATCTTATATACTACGTTCGACATATCATCTTTCTTGATTTTGGATTTTGTCTTGCTGGAGAAATTATTTATATTATTGTGAGTTCTTTGTGCAATTTGAAATTTGTCCTTATTAAAAATATTTGATGATTTAAATCTATCATGTGAAATAGTTTAATCTTTAATATGGTCCCTTATTTTGTTGCTCATTTGTCATTATGAAAATATATTCATCGCCTTAATATCGTGTACTCTCTTTTATGAAAATTTGCACCTATTTATTATGATTCCGTCTGGGATGTTTTGATTGTTAAAAATTATTCATCGTCCTGTGGCTGTTGGCTTTTGATACCAGTTAATTTTTTATCCCATTTTTGTGGCTTTGAATTATAGCTATCTAAGTATCGGTAACCTTTTGTCCTCTTCTTTTCCATCGTTTAATTGAAATTTGTCCATCAAATATTTTGTAATTATTTTTTGTTTGGTATTCAATTTTTTCATCACCAACAGTATTTCCATTACAATATCGGCGATAATCGGTGAGGCGGTGATGCATCCCATTGACATTTCCTTTTCTTTGTTTATAAACCTTTCATTTCATACACAAAAAAATCTTGAGTCTTTGATACAAAAAGTTTAAAACTTCTTATTGGGGAACAAAATACATCCGGTACCATTTTGATATGGACCTTTTTTCCGTTCCATTTTCTTTTTATAATCTTAATTACCGGAAATACTGTAAAGAGCTTATATTTACATCGAACGAGATCATTGTTTTTTCATTGTCCTTCAATCTTTAGTATTACTGGTTTTATTCATTAAATCTATGCGTCCTTTACATTTATATTTGGAATCTTTTGTCAAATTTTTTCAACAATCATTTACAATATAATTTTTGAAAGTTCATAAAACAATAAGCGATTTTCGATGAATTAATTAAATTGTTTATTATTCTCAAATCTTCGAAGATATTAAAAGCAACTCTCGCAATAGCAAATAGAATTTCATTTTTATTTTTAAGGATTTAAACATCGACCAACCCCATATGTAGCAATATTCTGCTTGTTCGTTGTAGGTCATAGACATAATGACATCGTAAACAATTTTTATAACAAATTTTTTTTTTTGATGCTATCATATAAATGATTGTAATATGTTATTTTAATCAATGATAATTCACAAGTGAGAATTTAAGAAATTATTAAACATTTCATTAGTTTTAATTTGATTACATTATTTATTAAATTCCAATCGATATTTAACACTTGCAAGAACATATGTCTTTTGTATTTACATTGGACTTTAAAACTTTTACTAATTTTTAATTTATTGTTGACATATGTATGCGAAACAGCGGCAATTGAATTAATTGTTTAATTTCGTTATTTAATCTAAAAAGGACATAGGTTATCGATATACATAGCAAACAAGTAGTTATTTTTAACAGGGACCATGGACTAGTTCCAGTTCAAAGACTAATTATACTTAAATTTCATACGCAGATCCTGTGTAACAGATAAAAACAAGAAAAGCAAACATTTTATTTGAATTTGTAAAAAAACGAGTTGAAAACAATCGTAAAGGTCCATTTACACAACATTTTAAGCCAAAGGTATAATAAGTAGATTTACATTTTGTTTTTGTGTTTGCTATCATTGCTAACAAAAAATAAATCGAAAATAGTCCCTAATTAATTACAAACGCGATGAGAGCAAGATAAGCCCATGAGCTAATAAATCTGCATAATCTATGAATAAAACAGATGTACTTATTATTCTTATAAATGTATGAGTTGAGTTGGTTCTGTTGCTTTTGTTTTTGTTGCTTTTTTGTCTATATACAAGTGTTAATTTCGACAGATCGATATTAGTCATATGTGTATGATTGACTCATTTTTTTGCCATATAATTACGCTTGTAATTTTGGTTAATGCAAACTATAGTGAAAATGTGTATTAGACCACTGTTAGCATAGCAACAAGAAAGAAAAAAATCACAAAACCAGTTACAGATGATAGGAGAGAAGAACATAAATAGACGATTAGACTGGATTTTAAAAGAAAGATGATGAGTAGCTCTTATAAAGTCAGAAAATAAATCAAATTATAGCTTAAATTTGAGAAAAATTACATGAAAGTGTATCTTGATGGTCTTTTAATGTTAAAGATTAAATTCCTTTCCTTCCGTAAAGAGGAACTACTTGAAGGTAAGTTGAGATTGTTGAACAAATCTACTTATTATTTGTCATTATAGGCTTTCCAAAAGTCATTATTTCATTTGTTTACGGAAAGTGTCAGCCAATGTGAAACCGAGAGATGTTTTGGAGACAAAATTTTGTGTTCATTTCTGCTTGAGTCGAATGAGGAGGCCTGGTCCGGTGCCTATATCCTGTTTTTCACAGAATGAATTCGGGAATCACTGCCTGTGGTGTTTAAGATAACAGGATGTTGTGGCTGATAAGTCCCGCGTCTAACTAAGGAAAAAACACTTTTTTTATTCAAAAATTTCGTTTTTTATTATTCAACATATTTCCCTTCAAGAGCGATACAACGATTATAACGACTTCCAATTTTTTAGAATACCATTTTGGTAGTACTCCTTCGGTTTTGCCTCAAAAATACGGCCCTCAGTTCTCGGCGATCACCGTTTCATTGCCAGCCTTAAAATTTTTTCACTGCAGGGCCATCCTTTTGAGGTCTGGAGAACAAGAAAAAGCCGCTGGGGGCCAGAATCTGGAGAATACTGTGGGTGGGGAAGGCATTCGAAGCCCAATTCGATGAATTTTTGCCATCGTTCTCAATGACTTGTGGCACGATGCGTTGTCTTGGTGGAGCAACACTTGTTTCTTCTTCATATGGGGCCTTTTTACCGCGATGTCGAACTTCAAACGCTCCAACAACGCCATATAATAGTCACTGTTGATGGTTTTTCCCTTCTCAAGATAATCGATAAAAATTATTCCATGCGCATCCCAAAAAACAGAGCCATTACTTTGGCCAGCGGAAGCGTTTGAGTCTTTTCCACGCTTCGGAGACGGTTCACGGTTGCTGTCCGCTCAGCCGACTGTCGCATTGGACTCAGGAGTGTAGTGACGGAGCATGTTTAATCCATTGTCACATATAGACGGAAAAACTCGCGGGTGTGTATTACGGAGTTAACAGCGTGCAAACACCGCTCAGAATCATCAACACGTTGTTGTTTTTTGCTCAAATGTTGAGCTCGCGCGCACCCATTTTGCACAGAAGCTTCCGCATATCCAAAATTATTGATGAATGATTATGACCAACACGTCCTTGATATCTTTAGGCCTTGCTATCTCGATCAACTTCAGTTTACGGTCATTCAAATTTTTGTGGATTTTTTTGATGTTTTCGTGTAACGCCTCTTTTCGGCGTCCACTGCGTTCAACGTATGTCTCGTCATCACACGCTTGAATTGCATTACCATCAATATTATTTCCCTGGCATTCGGAAAATATTCAAGCCATTTGCTTCAGATTTTTTCCTTAGAACAGTATTTATAAAACACGAAATTCCTTTTTTTCCATTTTTTTCCAATACAAAATTTTCTTCACAAAGACGCTCTATCTCACAAACTATTTTGATTACAGACGTCAAATTTTGACGAATCATTTGAAGTTGGTACTATATAAAAAACAAGGAGTAAAGTAGAAAGTCGGGCGGGGCCGACTATATCATACCCTAAACCACCCCTACTGAATTAGTAAACATAAGCATTTGTGGGGTATCATTGGTATAGGTTTTGAGGTATCATTGGTATAGGTTTTGGAGAACATAAAGGAGTACATGTTTATGGGTGTCTTGTCACAATCTGAGCAGAAATGTCTAATATTAGGAGCTATAGTTTATTTTGCACAAAAAGAGTTAGTATGCCACTAATATTGAGACCATTATTAAACAAGAGGAAATCGGTCAATTAGTTGTGGGTAATAAATCCAAATTTCTGCAAATTGGGCAATAGATTTATGTAAGAGCTACATGTAAGTCTAAATACGATCAGCTAGTACATCAAAATTTTAAATTTGAATAACAAGGGTTAATAAATAAGAGTATTATGGTCAAATATGACAAAAATCGAGCGAAGCATATATATGGGACCTATATCTAAATCTGAACCAATTTGTATAATATTTGCAGGTATGATTGATACCACAGAAGGTCACTTGTGTAAAATTTGAGTACGATCAGTTAATAAATGAGGCCCCTATGGTCAAAAATAAGGTTATTAGGGGGCAAATTTTTCAAAATCGGGCGATACATATATATGGGAGCTATATCTAAATTTGAACCGATTTCGATGAAATTTTGCACATACAGTTAGTGCTATAGAAGATTACATTTAGCCAACTTTGGTTACGATCGGTTGATAAATAAGGGTTTTACGGCCAAATTTGGCAAAATCGGGCGATACATATATATGGGAGCTATATCTAAATCTGAACCGATTTCGATGAAATTGCGCACATACATTAGGATGTATAGAAGATTATATTTAGCCAACTGATGAGCACTATCGGTTTGATAAATAAGGGTTTTACGGGCCAAATTGTGCAAAATCGGGCGATACATATTATGGGAAGCTATTTCTAAATCTAAACCGATTTCGATGAAATTTTGCACATACAGTTAGTGCTATAGAAGATTACATTTAGCCAACATTGGTTACGATCGGTTGATAAATAAGGGTTTTACGGCCAAATTTGGCAAAATCGGGCGATACATATATATGGGAGCTATATCTAAATCTGAACCGATTTCGATGAAATTGCGCACATACAATTAGATGTATAGAAGATTATATTTAGCCAACTATGAGCACTATCGTTTGATAAATAAGGGTTTTACGGCCAAATTTGGCAAAATCGGACGATACATATATATGGGAGCTATATCTAAATCTGAACCGATTTCGATGAAAATGCGCACATACAGTTAGATGTATAAAAGATTATATTTAGCCAACTATGAGCACTATCGGTTGATACTTAAGGGTTTTACGGCCAAATTTGGCAAAATCGGGCGATACATATATATGGGAGCTATATCTAAATCTGAACCGATTTCGATTATTTTTGGTACATATTGTCAGTATCATAAAATATTAGAGTAAGCCAAGTTTGAGTAAGATCGCTTAATATATAAGGTTTTTATGGCCAAATTTGGGAAAATCGGGCGATACATATATATGGGAGCTATATCTAAATCTGAACCGATTTCGATGAAATTTCGCACATACAGTTAGAGCTATAGAAGATTAGATTTAGCCAACTTTGAGTTCGATCGGTTGATAAATAAGGGTTTTACGGCCAAATTTGGCAAAATCGGGCGATACATATATATGGGAGCTATATCTAAATCTGAACCGATTTCGATGAAATTGCGCACATACAGTTAGATGTATAGAAGATTATATTTAGCCAACTATGAGCACTATCGGTTGATAAATAAGGGTTTTACGGCCAAATTTGGCAAAATCGGACGATACATATATATGGGAGCTATATCTAAATCTGAACCGATTTCGATTATTTTTGGCACATATTGTCAGTATCATAAAAGATTAGAGTAAGCCAAGTTTGAGTAAGATCGCTTAATAAATAAGGTTTTTATGGCCAAATTTGGGAAAATCGGGCGATACATATATATGGGAGCTATATCTAAATCTGAACCGATTTCGATGAAATTTTGCAGACTTAAAGGGTGATGAAAAAGTTTACTATGTGCAAAATTTGATGACGATCGGTTTGTAAAAAAGCGCAAAGTGACTCCATTTGTCGAAATCGGGCGATACATATTTATGTGAGCTATATCTAAATTTGATTTTAGTTTGAGACTAAATAGTATGGAGAAAACAGTTCGAAAGGCGTTGGGAACATTTGGAGAGAAAAATTGAAAAATATGTAGTAAAGAGGATTCAATTTTAATTAATAACAAGTACATTACGGTAAGTTCGCCAGGCCGAATCTATGTTACCCACCACCAATGGAATTGCGTTAGATAACTCTTTACGTGAAAGACTGTGATTTAGTCCATATAGTGGTAATATATTAGACAAAAAAGTTATGTATAGTTAAGCTCTTTACAAATAATAACGAATTCGGATATGGACTTTTTTACGTATGGAGAAGCAAGAATTAAATACGGGTGGTCGCTTATATGGGGCCTATATACAATATGAACTTGAAATATGGACCAATTTTTGTGTTGTGATTGGTGGATTCGATTTATCTAGTGCCATATATAACTATAGACGCGATATGGACTAGCTTAGGCATGGTTGTTAACGACCATATATAGCACAGATGACCAAATTTCAACTCGACTCGGACGAAATTTGCTCCTGCCAAGAGTCAAAAGCCAATCTCGGGATCGGTTTTATATGGGGGCTATGTACAGATTATGGACTGATATGGACACTTTTGGGCATGGTTGTTAATATCATATACTACACCACGTACCGAAATTTCAGAGCTGATGGCATGAATTTTGCTTCTCCAATAGGCCACCGGAGGTCAAATCTGGGATCGCGGTTAGTATGGAGTTATATATAATTATGACTGATAGGCAACCGAATTCCTGCCGATTGGGGTTGTGATAGCCATATACCGATTGCGTTGCCAATATTCAAGCTTTTTTTCGCCGCTAGATCTGGTCTTTTTTTTGAAGACGTTTAGCGGGGCGAAAAAATGCATTTATGCTTTTAGCCTTTTTTCTTGGCTTTTTGTTTCATGACCCTTTTTAGCTATTTTTGGCTTTTTGTTTCGGCATGTTACCTATTGAAATATGGGATAAAATTTCGCTTGTTAACGCTAAGCCTTGCTGCAAGGTTTTCCATATTTTCAAAGCTTGCAATTGAAATCATTAATAATTATTTCTCAGCCATTTATGCGGGCATTTTTGCAAGCAAATACACCTTGTTGTAAAGTTTGTTCCTCGTATTCATAAAAGTTATCGTAAACCATTAAATCTACTATTACCATCGCTTTATATAAACGTCAGTAAAGTTATTAGAATATTAGCATTTGATCGTTATCCTTTTTATGTCTATTATAATATTCTAAAAATTATTATGATTATTTCTAAATTTAAAATTAGTAAATGTTGAATTGCTTTGTACACGTGAAAAATATTTTGGAGGGCCAAAGATTTCATGCTCCTTAACAATATAAACGCGAAATTTGGTTATAATAGCATTTTGTTGAATTCTCTTATATAAAACTGTTTCCTTGTCCAAAAGGCGATAAAGTCTTTTGTCCAAAGTTAATGATTCAACTTAAAAATGGTATCTTTCATGAAAATGAAAGGCTAGGTCATCCAAAAAAGTCGCAAAATTAATGAAAGTAGTCTTTAAATTTGTGGAGTTTTTTGTGTATCTTGACGCACAAACCAAAATAAGCGTTTCAAAAATAGAAGAGGGGTTTCAACATTTTATTTTAAAACACGTACACAGAAAAAAATATCACCAAAATATGTCCTAATTAAAAAAGTTAATGAAGTTGAAATTTTTTTTCAATTAATAAATTATTGGTACATTAACTTTTATCAAGCAGAGAAAAACATTAGTATAGATTTAGTCAATGATTGAAAATTTAAAAATTTTTAATTAAAAATTTAATTGATACAATTAACTTTTATTCAAATTCGGAAGACTAATGTCACGTTAAAAAAGTGATTGAACATTTATTTAAATTTTTAATATTAATTTTGTTTTTTTTTTTCAAACAATCAATTGTTAATCAAATAAAAATTTCTGAGCCAATTCAGAATGTAATTGAAAATAGTTACCTTTTTTTAAATTACAAAATTATTGAGTTTTGCAATCCACATCAAATTAAATTTTTAATTGAATCAATTAAAAAATTAATTGAAAATTTGCGTAATGAAATCAAATTAATAGTTTTAATCAAGAATTTTTTCTCATGCCCCAATTAAACTGTGATTGATACTATTCATTTTCGTGATTGAAAGGACATTTCAATTAAAGAAATTAATTAGGATTCAATTATTTCGTGGATTGAAATCAGAAACAAATTTTTTTGTGTGTAACATTGAATAATTTCTTAAAGTCGAGTCTGAATTTGGAACTTTAAGTCTTGTCGTTAGCACCCGTTTTTAAAGGCAATGTGATAGCTCATGAAGAAAAAGCCAGAAAAAACGAATAAATAGCATATTTGACTCGGGAAATCAACCAAAATCATTTAGTGTACAAAATCTTTTGGAATCGAACATAGAAATAATTTAATTAATAAGTAATAAGTTTTGAATAGTGGTATTATTTTTTTTAACAAAACAAAAAAAAATCAATAAAGAAAATTCGTTGTGATTAGAGATCAAAACAAACATCTGCTATTTATTAATGGAATGGATATTATTCAGGTATAAAACGTGCAAGGACAGTTTAGAATGGGTTGTTATTCTCCTTGGTAATATTAGGAGAGTTAGGAAAATTTACATTAATTCCAGTCTAAAACGAAATATATTGATATTTTCCTATTGCATTCTATGTGACATTGCTGCAATAATATCGCACATTGGACTTGTTTGATGATTAACCAGCTTATATCGCAAGTTTACTGGGAAAAATGTTTTTACTAGGAAATTACTAAACGGAAGGACTTCCAGGTAAAAATTTTGTGAGTAGTAATCAAAATGTATCTAGTAACGCAAACATACTAGCCTAATATGACTTAATTTTCTTACAGTCTCAGCAGAAATTGGCAAATAATGAATGAGTACAATTAAATAATATATGCGTTTTAAGTGAAACAAAGCCTTTAAGTTTGATAAATTTCAATTCAAAAATTGTGACTTTTTGGATACAAAAAAAGATTTAGCTTTTTTTCTAGAGCTATATTTTTTGACATTTTTTATGCTTTTTTTGTGCTAGTGTGTTTTGACAAATCTAAGCGGTTTTTTGGTGAAACGAATTCTGGCAACGCCTGCCATATACTAACATCACGCTACCGAATGTCAGACCGAAATGGCAAGAATTTGCTCTTCCAAGGGGCTTGCGAGGTCGAAATCGTTGGGGATCGGTTTATATGGGGCCTGATATATAATTATGACTCGATATCGACCAATTTTTGCATGGTCGAGTTAAGGGCATATATTGACACCAACTACGCAAATTTCAACTAATCAGATGCAATTTTGGTCTTCCAATAGGTTCCGGAGGTCAATCTGGTGAATCGGTTATAGTGGGGGTATCAGAGTATATATATATGGAACCGATGTGGAGCCAATTTTTGCATGGTTGGTTATAGACCTGTATACTTAACATAACGTACAAATATTTCAGGGCCGGGATCGGTATAAATTTGGCCTTTTGCGCTTAGGCGGACTCGCAGCCAAATCGGGGGACGAGTCGGATGAAAATTGGCTTCTCTTAAGCGCGCCTCGCAGCAGAATCGGGGATCGGTTTATTATGGGGGCTATGTATAATTAATGGATCCGATGTCGAGCCAATGTTTTGCTATGGTTGTTGTAGAGGACCATATTACTAAACCATGTACCAAAGTTTCAGGGGCCGGGATCGGAATGAAGATTTGCTTTCTCTTAGGAGGCCTCGCAGCCAATCGGGGGGATCGTTTATATGGGGGCTATATATAGTAATTATGGAGCCGATGGGGACCAATTTTTTGCAATGTGTTAGAGACCGAAATATACTGAACATTGTTACCCAAATTTCAGCCGGATTCGGATGAAATTTGCTTTTCTTAGGGGTCCGCAATGCCAAATCGGGGATCGGGTTTATTATCGGGCTATAGTATATGATTATGGATCCGATGTGCGAACCAATTTTTTGCATGGTTGTTAGCAGACTCATAGATACTAACACCGATGGGGCCAAATTTTCAGCCGGATCGGATGAAATTTTGCCTTCTCTCTAGAGGCCGTCGCAGCCAATTGTTGGGTGTCCGTTTATATGGGGGCTATTAGCGGTAAAGAGTGGGACCGATATGGCCCATGTTGCAAGTACCATCCGACCTACATCATACACACTACTTGCTGCACAAGGTTCAAGTCGATAGCTGTGTTTCGATCGGAAGTTGCTGTGATTTCAACAGACGGACGGGACGGAGCGGACGGACATGCTCAGATCGACTCCATATTTCACGCACAGACCCAGAATATATCAGTTACTTTATGCGGTCTTAGAGCAATTATTTCGATGTGTTACAAACGGAATGACAAGTTAAATATAGCCCCCTCCTATGGTGGTGGTATAAAAAGATTTAAAAAAAAAACAAGAAAGAGCTAAGTTTATCTAATTCTACTAGCAATTACAAATAAGATGGACATTTTTAACAGCGCTACGAAGATAATTTAAACGTCATATGAAAAATATTTGGAGGGTTTTTCAAAAGTATTAATAATAAATATTTTCTAACTTAACCATTTCCAGAGGTTGTCATCGGCAATTTTCAAACATATTTTCGGTGATCTTAGATGATTGAATATTTTTGTTCGAACATCAATGTTTGTTTTAATTTTAACCTCATCCACAATATCACAAGGACCGGCATGCACACCGTGTTAAAGGCAACACAAGGCTGTTCGGACGAGATCCCTTATCATTCAACTTAGAATAAGAATCGGGCAGTATTCATTGATAAACAGAGTAAGCTCAAAACTTTGTGGTTCACAAGAGGACGCTTTTTAGAAATAACAAGACAGCGCGCTAAAAATCCACGCAGAAATTTAAAACATTTCCACAAAGTATATTTTTTATTTTCTATGTCTTCTTAATCTATTTCCCTTTTTTCTCTCGTCTCTTCTAGGAATCGTTTATGTTAAAAATGTAAATTAATCTTACTCTTTTTTAGTTGTTATAGGTAAATGTATTGCTAATAATTGTAGCAATAAAATTAAAAAATATATAATTAATAAACAATTGTTTATTACTGCGTCTTTATTTCCTCTTGGGAAAGTTGCAGCCATACTTTTTCTAAACAAATGAAATATGGTAAGAAAGTTTCCAATTCTAGACAATTTGAAGTATACCCTGTTTCTATATTACCGAAAACGAAAAGACCAGTCTGATAGAAAATCAGTCACTCGAATTCGAAGTCAATTTGGGTTTATTTTATAATTTCTGAAAAGTCAATGTTCACTGTTACTTTTTTCGGGTTCGTTTCCTAGGTGGACAACAAAATAGGATGTGACTTGCCGCGTCGACATAGAGAGCACAAAATCAAGTGTTTTCGCCACACTTTTTGAAATACTAAAAGAAATATCGTCGTTCGATATACAGCAAACAGGGCATGAATTTCTATTAAGTAATGAGGACTGTTTGAATAAATCATCATTTCCACTATTTTTACATAATCAGATTAATTTAACTAAAAAAATCGCATATTGAAAACACACAGTATTTCCATATATATATTTTTATGAATATGTATTACCAATTAACATAATTGTATTTTAAATTTTACATCTAAATTCCTTATTTTAATGTTTGATTTTATTTTGTTTGTTGACTGCTGGAACGGGATAATAGTGAGTGTTGTTCGTTAGTTGTAGGGTGGCTTAAAATTAGGCGGTAGATTACCAGAATACTTTTTGCGTCTAGCTTCCTCCACCTCACAGGATGTGCTTTCTTTCGGATGATTGTGCATATTACCGTGGAATTAAAAGTCTTAGGACACCAAAGGACAGGAATATAGTGGTGTTCCTGTATGCGTCTCATATGAGCCTAAAAACACAAAACGAATTAGATGATTGAAGTTCCGAATATTTTACTCCTTGTGACTTACCTTTAAATTGTCCGATCTCTTAAATGCCTTTCGCACAGATTACATTTGTAATTATAACCATTTCATGTGTACATCGTATATGCTTTTTTAAGTGCACGCAGATTTGGTGAATCTTCGACAAATATGGCATGTGTAGTCACGTTTACTCCTACAGGATGCTGCAAATCACGATGGCGTTTTAAAATTAAGCGGTCCAGCTATATTAGACCACATTCATCGCACTTCACTGTTGTGTGTGGTGTAGACGATTTAATTTCACTAACCGAATCATGCTTTTCCATATGACGTTTAAATGATTCGAGTCCGCATAGTTTGACCACAAATCTCACATACCTTGGCGTAGTAGATATTAAGATGAACTACACGTTTGATGTTTGGGTAAGAAATATTTCGTTTCCAAAGCTAAAAGACAAAGAATAAAACAATAAAAATAGTTTAGAAAAGATCCACATGAAAAAATAAATCACATATTTGACAAAGCGAGAACATGGATACAAGAAGATAATAATGCTCCTATCTCGTAAGAGTGGTGAAGCGAAAATGACTACCATATAAAGCGACACTAAACCATAATTTCCTGTACTGATCGATAAAATTTTGACAAAATTTTCTATAGAAATAAAATTTTGACAAAATTTTCTATAGAAATAAAATTTTGACAAAATTTTCTATAGAAATAAAATTTTGACAAAACTTTCTAAAGAAATAAAATTTTGACAAAATTTTCTATAGAAATAAAATTTTGACAAATTTTCTATAGAAATAAAATTTTGACAAAATTTTCTATAGAAATAAAATTTTTACAAAATTTTCTATAGAAATAAAATTTTTACAAAATTTTCTATAGAAATAAAATTTTGACAAAATTTTCTATAGAAATAAAATTTTGACAAAATTTTCTATAGAAATAAAATTTTGACAATTTTCTATAGAAATAAATTTTTACAAAATTTTCTATAGAAATAATAAATTTTGACAAAGTTATTCTGATCTAGAAATAAATTTTGAACAAATATTTTCTATTGTAGAACTATAAATTTTGACCAAAATTTCTATAGAAATACAACATTTTTGATCAAAATTTTCTTTATAAACGTAAAATTTTTACAACATTTTCTATAGGAATAAAATTGTTGACAATAATCTTATAAAATAATTTCTAAATTTGTCTATAGGAATAAAATTTTGCACAAAATTTTCTTTAGACAATAAAATTTTTGACAAAATTTTTTATAGAAATGAGATTTGAACACTTAGGATAAATTTGACCAAAATTTTTCTATAGAAACATAAAAACTTTTGACAACATTTTCTATAGAAATAAAATGTTTTGACAAAACCAATTTTCTATAGAAATAAAAATTTTTGACAAAAATTTTCTAAAGAAAATAAAATTTTGACAAAATTTATCTATTAAGAAATAAAATTTTGACAAAATTTGACCTATAGGGAAATAAAAGTTTGACAAATATTTTCTATAGAAATAAAATTTTGACAAATTTTTGCTATAGAAATAAAATTTTTGACAATATTTTCTATAGAAATAAATTTTGACAAAAATTTTTCTATAGCAAAAAGAAAATTTCATTAAAATCAATTTTGACAAAAATTTTTATAGAAATAAAATTTTTGACAAAATTTCTATAGAAATAAAATTTTGACAAAATTTTCTATAGAATCAAAAATTTTGAAAAAATTTTCATATAGTAAATTAAAAATTAACAAAAAATTTTCATAGAAATAAAATTTTCTGACAAATGTTTCATATAGAAATAAAATTTATGACAAAAATTTTCTTATAGAAATTTACAATTTTTTATATTGAATAATAAAATTCTTTACAAAAATTTCTTATAGAAAATAAAAATTTGACAAACTTTTCTATACGAAATAAAATTTTTATATTGAAATAAAAATTTTGACAAAATTTTTCTATATGAAATAAAAAATTTTGGCAAAATTTTATATAGAAATAAAACTATATGACAAAATTTTCCTATAGAAATAAAATTTATACAAAATTTTTCTATAGGAAATAAAAATTTTGACAAAATTTTCTATAGAAACTAAAATTTCTGACAAAATTTTCTATAGAAATAAAATTTTTTGGACAAAAACATCGGCGTATTGAATATATTCTTGCAAGAAACTTTGCGTTATAATTAATGTAACTCAAGAATCCAGCCAAGAATCCTCATTCTCACGTATCATCTATTCTACAGAAATATTTTCCCCAATGCCTGTGCAAATTTGTTTTAGATATTAGTGTTTTCTTTTCTATAATACTCACAATTTGCCACACTCTTTACATGGGAACTTTTTCTCTTGTTGCGGCAAATGTGTAAGTTTATGCCGCTCCAATTTAGACTTTTGCACAAACTTCTTATCGCAAATATCACAACAGAACTTCTTTTCTTCATGCAATTTCATATGGGCCCATAGACAACGCCTCTGCGTTAGCACTTTACCACATTCTTTACATTTGAAATACTCTGGATTTAAATGGAAATTAATGTGATCCACTAGAAGACTGCGGTCAAAAAACTTCATTTCACAACAGGTCACAAAACCTCTTTCATTATGCTCTTTACTGTAATGTTTACATAGCAATGGAAACGTATCAAAAGGCAACTGACATTTATTGCAAGTGATTTTGTAATGTTCTTGCAAAAATTTGTCATGTTCCAAACGATTTGTTTTTGGCTGATAATATGATTTACGACCAGCATTTGATTTGGAATCACTTGATGATTTTTTCTTTTCTGTTGTTAGGGGATCGGGATCATTGTCATTGTCATCATCGTCGAAGTCCATTGTGCTACTTCTTCTGGTTCTTCGTTTCGTTTTAGCTTTTGAAGGAGTTTTGGAATTTTTTCGGTTTATTAATGGTAGATCATCATCACTTTCGCTCTCACTTTCATTGCTATCACTACTAGAAGCAATATCCAAGAACCCTAGACCATCGTCCGCAAAATCGAGATCTTTGCCGTTATCATTGTCACTATCTTCGTCAGGCAAAAATTCCTCTGCAGCTTCTTCTTTTATAACAATATCTGTATCTAGTGCTTGACTTAAATCAATTTCGGGCTCATTAAGATTTTCTAAATGTAAATCTTTTGGTTTATTCTCTTCATCCGCCAAAGGACTCTCTTCCGTCTTGAGAAGCGACTTCAATTCATTATGGGCTTCCTCTATTCTTGTATAAAAATTATGAAATCCATTTAGTTCAGACCAACATATGGGACAAAGGCTTGAATGTGTTGCAATAGTCTCCTGAAACCAGAGCCAACAAAATTAATCAGCATCAAATTCTAAACATTAAACAATCCACTGCACTTACTATGGGCCACAAATGTTTGTCTATCAGTTTTTTGACTTCTTGTTCTTCCCATTGCGACGAGTCCACTTGTATGCATTCGGACTCGGACAGTTCCATTGTTGATTTCAAACAAAGCATACACTTATCCATCTTTGTGCTATTTTAGGAATAACTTTGGGATTAAATCCGACCTTATTTATAAAATCCTTGCACCCATGGATTATTGTCGTGCACTCGGACAATAGAATGAAAATATACATGGGGGCCTTAGATACGCCATCGTAAAACATTAGAATCTATTCTCTAAGAAGAATTTTTGGACAATCACACAAAACATTTAAACAATATACATTGATTTCACTTAAAATTGGTAAATTCCAAACAAAACAATTCCATCTAGAGTTCAAAGCCATTTATCGATTCGGCTTGCAAAATAACGTCGTTATTAC
>PGFW01030131.1:25838-38159 GCA_003123925.1 Haematobia irritans | reverse complement strand
ATTTTTTCTGTCGAAATAAGATCTTCAAAAAAAAAAAAAAAAATAAGGACAACACACAAGACTTCAAATAAGTTGACGACACATATAAACAAATGAAAATTATCTATTCGATTCAGAAGTAATAAAGAATTGATTTTCCAATTTCTTGAGTATTTTCTAATGCGAAATTTTATAAAAGTTTATGAAGCCAACTGTTAAAAGTATTATTATAGTGGTAAATTCATCCTACACTCAAAAAAAAGTTTACATGGATCAAAAGACCTTTCCCTTAGGAAGTTTGGTATTGATCTTTGCTGGCTACAATATGTTGCTTCGTTTACAAGAAAAAACAGGGATTTTTAAATTTAGGATTACAGATTTAAAATTAGGATACAGATCTTTTTACCAATTTTAAATTGTTTTCGATTATTTACCGATTCACTTACCGAAATAAACCTACACTGAAACAAGTATATACGCCGTAAGTTCGGGGCGGGGGGCGGCGCAGGCCGAAGCTTACTGTACCCTTCCACATGGATTGCGCGTAGGAAACTTCTACTTGAAGACTGTTCATCCACAATCTCGAATTACTTGGGTTGCGGTAACAATTGCGATGGCAAGGTATCTTAAAAACTTCCTAAAACACCGTATTATATATCATACCACATTAGTCCATACGTGTATATTTATTTAAACTAAAAAATGGTCGATTACTAATACCTATATAATTAGTTTAAATTTTCATATAGAAATAAAAATTTTTGACAAAACATTTTCTATAGAAGTAAAAATTTGGAAAAAAAATTCTATAAGAAAGTAAAATTTGGATAACAATGCTTCTATAGAAATAAAAATCTGAACAAAATTTTCATATAAGAAATTAAAATTTTGACAAATTTTCTATAGATAATAAAATTTTTGACAAAAGTTCTATAGAATAAAATTTTTTGACAAAATGTTCTATAGATAATAAAATTTTTTGACAAAATTTTCTATAGAAATAACATTTTGACAATGTTTTCTATATTTAAATAAAATTTTGGTAGATTATTTTTGTGGCTGCAGTGGCAACCATGATTATGAACGATAAGGCACCAATTTTTGTGTGATTGGGGATCGCCTATATATAACTATAGAGACCGATATGCGGACCAATTTGGCTATGGTTATTAGCGGCCTTATACTAACACCAACGTTGCAAATTTCCAAACGGATTCGGTATTGAGATTTTGGCTCCTCTAAGAGGCTCCGGGAGATCAAATCTGGGGGAACGGTTTATATGGGGGCTATATATAATTTATGGACCATATTGCGACCAATTTCTTGCGTGTTTGTTTGGCAGACCACATTCAAACACCACGCTTCCAAATTTCAACCGATCGGATGGAATTTTGGTCCTCCAACGAGCTCCGGAGGACAAATTGGGGATCGATTTATTATGGGGGCCTATATATAATTATGGACCGACTGTGAACCAATTTTTGCATGGTCATTAGAGAAATATACCAAACACCAGTGCGCCCAAATCTCAGCCGGATTCGGATGAAATTTTGCTTCTCTTAGAGGCCCTCCGCAAGCCAAATTCGTGGGATCGGTTTATATGGCGGTATATATATTTATTAGACCGATGTGGTGCAATTTTTTGCACATGGTTGTTAGGAGACCCATAATACTAAACAAATTCAGCAGGATCGGGATGAAATTTGCTTCTCTTAGCAGCAATCGGCCAAGCCAATTTGGGGGTCCGTTATTATTGGGGGCTATTACTAAAAGTGGACCGATATGGCCCATTTTCAATTACATCGATCTGACCTACATCAATAACAACTACATTGTACCAAAGTTTCAAAGTCAATAGCTTTTTTCGTCGGAAGTTAGCCGTGAACGGACGGACATGCTCAGATCGACTCAGAGGAATTTCACCACGACCCAGATATATAACTTTTATGGGGTCTTAGAGCAATATTTCGATGTGTTACAAACGGGCAATGGACAAAGTCAAATATACCCCCATTTCCTATGGTGGCAGGGTATAGATTTCATGTCTTTAAAAATACGAATGCAAATTTTGATTAGCATAGAATAAGCATTTCCTTGTCCAAAAGCCGATAAACTCTTCAATATGAAAGTCGTATTGGTCTTATAATTAAGTGATTGCACTTAAAAATGGACATCATAACATGAAAGAAAAAATGTTTGCTTAAGGCTCAACTGACTTTAATAATTCAGAAAAAAATTCTTTAAACTTAATAAATTGTCTTTAAATTTTTTGTTCTTTTTTGCATTCTTGACTACAAAGCAAAAGGAATCGTTTCAAATATAGGACATGTTTTCCAACCACTTTTATTTTGAGGATGTTTTTACTTGAAACTATAAGCATAATTCTCTACTGGAAAAGTCGAGAGTCTTAATTTTGGAAAAATAAAGTTGTCGTTTAAACTCGTTTTTAAACTTTGATAGCATATGTAGAAAAAAGCTGAAAAATCCAAAAATTAAAATGTGCTTCCTAGAAGTAAGTACACAAAACCCAAACTTTAAAGAAATTTGTGTCTTAAAAGTATCCTTACTTGTATTGTCCGCTTCTTTTGGCTCAGGAAATCAATACCAAAATTTTGAAATGTAAAGACAAAATCTTTTGTGGAATCCGCGACATGCTATTTTCAGTGTTTAGTGTTAAAAAAAAATTTTATTTTTCTTCTTTGTTTACTGCTTGTTCTAACAGCATGTAGAAAAAAATTATTATTGAGACCAACCTCAAAATTAAGTTAAAAAAATATATGAGTTCATCTAAAAATTTTTACTTTTACACTCAAAAAGAAAAGTGGACCCTATATGTCAATTTTTAAGCCAAATTTAATTCTTACTTTAGTTCATGATAATTATTATGTTTTGAGGAAATTTTTCTTGACTTTAATTAATTTTTTTGCGTACGTAGATAAATTAACTAAACAAGGCACAAAATTATACAAAATCGTTTCAAAATTTCTTAAATTAGAATTATTTTACCAATAATTTCGCCCATCTTTGAAGTTTGTACGTCACTAAAGACATTTTTGCAATATAAACTCCAATTTATTTTCTTAAAACTAAGAAATTTCGGCGTGACATCTGATTTTGTAATACATTTAGTTCAGAATTTTCTAAAATAAAACTTAACTTTTCTAATATTAGCAAATATTTTCCTTTCTTGGAGGTTTCACTGTTTTTATTTTTTTTATTCTTAAAAAGTTTTATAAAAATTGCCTTTGTGTCACAAACATGGAAAAAATCTATAGCTTATTAAAATGGAAACCTTTTTTTGAAATATTTACCATCTGAGAAACAAATCGAAATAAGTGAGGGAAATAGAGTTTGGTGTTCGTTTTCGAATGTCCTCCTAACGTGAACGCCGGTGTCAAAGGTTAATAAGCTTCTCACGTAAAACAAATACAGTTCACAAATCCCAATATACAAAACAGAGAGTTCAAACATAGAAAGTATTATTTCTTGATTCCAAAAATTTAAACCAAAAGACGAAATCTTCAAAATAAGTCTTAGCCTATATTTGAAACGTTTTTATTCTTAAATAATAAAGTCTTTAATTATATCATTCAACTTAAAACGATTTCTTTAACTCAAAAATGTTTTTCTTTACTTTAAGAAAAATTTTCCTTAGTTCTAGAACATACGACCTTAACAAAGAGAGCCAATCTCCAAGATTCGTATCCTAAATTTAATGAAAGCAATTTTTGAAGCAATGATTATAAACAATTTTATTAAAAATTTCGTTATTTTAAATAAATTTGTCTTCAATATTATGTAAATTGCGTGTCCTACAATTTTAGGTTACATAATCTTTCATGTTAGCGTTTATAATGTTTAACAGTGTCGCAATCGGCCAACTGATTACTTCTATGTAAAGCTGGACATTTTTGAGGGTATATAACGTACTTCAGAGCCGTTTCTTAACATACGGGCGAAATATGTGTCTTTTAAAATCAGTGAACATTTTCGCGAGATTATTTTTTAACAATTTTCGATGTGGATTAACTCAAAAAACTGGTGCACTCGATTAAACTTAATTCAATTTTCTGGCGAAGAAAACTCCCATGGAAGGCCATGAAGAAGTAGTTCACTCTTACAAGACGAATTTAGAAAAAAGTTCGCCCAAGATCAGTGTTGTCCGTGGGAACCACTGATGTTGGGCGCGCCCAACTGTATTGCAAGACCCATCATGAGACCTATGTAATAGATGTAAGAATAATTTAAAAAAATTTTTCTTATGGAGGAAGATTTACATTTAGATTTTGGATCCTTTACGAAAACTTTGTTCGGGTCTCAAGTTTTTGGTCAGCATTTATATTTCTTTGCGACATTTTTACTCCCAAATCAAATGTGCGCCAGAAGTGGAGTTAGGGTATGAGAGCTACATACATCACCCCCCCCCCCCCCCCCCCCCCCCCCCCCCCCTGAGTAGGACCGATATGAACCCTACGTGAAGACATAGAGAACAAATACATTTTCGGTTTAAAATACCTATAAGTCGAAAGGTCTAATGTCAACCTTTTATTATAATTTCGATCTCATCAAATATTGATAATTAACAAAATCTACTATAACAAGTGGACTTTTAAAAAATCAACATTCCCAATTTGAACGTTTTTCAACGGTTTAATCTGAAATCAAGCTCTTTAAATTTCAAAAAAATAAAAAAATAATAAATAAAATAAAAATCTTCACCCCCGCGGGGATTTGAACCTATACTTATTTGACTTTTTCATTTCCATTGGAAGGTATTTTTGAGAATATATGGTCATGATGGTTATTGCAAATGGCTATATAAACCAAAACCCCCAATTCGGCTTTTTCGGAAGCCTCTTAGAGAAATTAAATTTTTAAATCCGATCCGGGCGAAATTCTGGTTGCGTAGCGTGTTTAGTATATGGTCCCTTATATTCATGCAAAAAATTGCAGTCCATATCGTCAAAATTTTATATCATAGCCTCCATATTAAACGTATTTCCCAGATTGCTTCGAAAGCTTATTGGAGGGGAAAATTTTCTTTCCGATTTAAAAATTGGTGGATCCATTTTGGAAGCGAAATTTTATAAAAGTTTATGAAGCAACTGTAAAAGTTATTATAGTTAAATTTAATCCTACACTCAAAAAAAAAGTTTACATGGATCCAAAGACCCTTCCCTTAGGAAGTTTGGTATTGATTTTGTGCTAAATATGTTGCTTCGTTACAAGAAAAACAGGGATTTTAAATTAGGATACAGATTTTAAATTAGGATACAGATCTTTTTACCAATTTTAAATTGTTTTTGCGATATATTTACCATTTCACTACCGAAATAAACCTACACTGAAACAAGTATATACGCCGTAAGTTCGGGGCGGGGGGCGGCGCAGGCCGAAGCTTACTGTACCCTTCCACATGGATTGCGCGTAGGAAACTTCTACTTGAAGACTGTTCATCCACAATCTCGAATTACTTGGGTTGCGGTAACAATTGCGATGGCAAGGTATCTTAAAAACTTCCTAAAACACCGTATTATATATCATACCACATTAGTCCATACGTGTATATTTATTTAAACTAAAAAATGGTCGATTACTAATACCTATATAATTAGTTTAAATTTTCATATAGAAATAAAAATTTTTGACAAAACATTTTCTATAGAAGTAAAAATTTGGAAAAAAAATTCTATAAGAAAGTAAAATTTGGATAACAATGCTTCTATAGAAATAAAAATCTGAACAAAATTTTCATATAAGAAATTAAAATTTTGACAAATTTTCTATAGATAATAAAATTTTTGACAAAAGTTCTATAGAATAAAATTTTTTGACAAAATGTTCTATAGATAATAAAATTTTTTGACAAAATTTTCTATAGAAATAACATTTTGACAATGTTTTCTATATTTAAATAAAATTTTGGTAGATTATTTTTGTGGCTGCAGTGGCAACCATGATTATGAACGATAAGGCACCAATTTTTGTGTGATTGGGGATCGCCTATATATAACTATAGAGACCGATATGCGGACCAATTTGGCTATGGTTATTAGCGGCCTTATACTAACACCAACGTTGCAAATTTCCAAACGGATTCGGTATTGAGATTTTGGCTCCTCTAAGAGGCTCCGGGAGATCAAATCTGGGGGAACGGTTTATATGGGGGCTATATATAATTTATGGACCATATTGCGACCAATTTCTTGCGTGTTTGTTTGGCAGACCACATTCAAACACCACGCTTCCAAATTTCAACCGATCGGATGGAATTTTGGTCCTCCAACGAGCTCCGGAGGACAAATTGGGGATCGATTTATTATGGGGGCCTATATATAATTATGGACCGACTGTGAACCAATTTTTGCATGGTCATTAGAGAAATATACCAAACACCAGTGCGCCCAAATCTCAGCCGGATTCGGATGAAATTTTGCTTCTCTTAGAGGCCCTCCGCAAGCCAAATTCGTGGGATCGGTTTATATGGCGGTATATATATTTATTAGACCGATGTGGTGCAATTTTTTGCACATGGTTGTTAGGAGACCCATAATACTAAACAAATTCAGCAGGATCGGGATGAAATTTGCTTCTCTTAGCAGCAATCGGCCAAGCCAATTTGGGGGTCCGTTATTATTGGGGGCTATTACTAAAAGTGGACCGATATGGCCCATTTTCAATTACATCGATCTGACCTACATCAATAACAACTACATTGTACCAAAGTTTCAAAGTCAATAGCTTTTTTCGTCGGAAGTTAGCCGTGAACGGACGGACATGCTCAGATCGACTCAGAGGAATTTCACCACGACCCAGATATATAACTTTTATGGGGTCTTAGAGCAATATTTCGATGTGTTACAAACGGGCAATGGACAAAGTCAAATATACCCCCATTTCCTATGGTGGCAGGGTATAGATTTCATGTCTTTAAATAATACGAATGCAAATTTTGCTTAGCATATTTTTTTTTTTTTTTGATAAAGCAATTTTCTTATAAATTGTTTCCTTTAAAAGCGATAAACTTTCAATTGAAAGTTCGATTTGTCTTATATATTATAGTGATATTACACTTTAAAAATGGTATCATAACATGAAAGAAAAATGTTTGGGCTTAAGGCTCAACTTGACTTTAATAATTCAGAAAAATCATTTAAATCTTAATAATTTCTTTAAATTTGTTTGTTCTTTTTCTGCATTCTTGACTACAAAGTAAAAGGAATCAGTTCAAATATAGGACATGTTGTTTCCAACACTTTTTTTTAGAGATAGTTTTACTTGAAACTATAACATAATTTCTTACTGGAAAAGTCGAGAGTCTTAAATTTTGGAAAATTAAAGTTGTCGTTTAAACTCGTTTTTATAAGGACTTTTGATAGCAATATGATAGAAAAAAGCCTGAAAACAAAATTAAAATGTTGCTTCCTAGAAGAAGTACACAAAACCCAAATTCTTTAACAGAGAATTTGTGTCTTAAAGTATCCTTACTTGTATTCGTCCGCCTTCTTTGGCTCGGAATCAATACCAACATATTTTAAATGTAAAGACAAAATCTTTTTGGAACGGCACATGCTTTATTTTCAGTGTTTAGTGTTAAAAAAAAATTTTATTTTTCTTCTTTGTTTACTGCTTGTTCTAACAGCATGTAGAAAAAAATTATTATTGAGACCAACCTCAAAATTAAGTTAAAAAAATATATGAGTTCATCTAAAAATTTTTACTTTTACACTCAAAAAGAAAAGTGGACCCTATATGTCAATTTTTAAGCCAAATTTAATTCTTACTTTAGTTCATGATAATTATTATGTTTTGAGGAAATTTTTCTTGACTTTAATTAATTTTTTTGCGTACGTAGATAAATTAACTAAACAAGGCACAAAATTATACAAAATCGTTTCAAAATTTCTTAAATTAGAATTATTTTACCAATAATTTCGCCCATCTTTGAAGTTTGTACGTCACTAAAGACATTTTTGCAATATAAACTCCAATTTATTTTCTTAAAAATTAGAAATTTTCGGCGCTGACATCTGATTTTGTAATACATTTAGTTCAGAATTTTCTAAAATAAAACTTAACTTTTCTAATATTAGCAAATATTTTCCTTTCTTGGAGGTTTCACTGTTTTTATTTTTTTTATTCTTAAAAAGTTTTATAAAAATTGCCTTTGTGTCACAAACATGGAAAAAATCTATAGCTTATTAAAATGGAAACCTTTTTTTGAAATATTTACCATCTGAGAAACAAATCGAAATAAGTGAGGGAAATAGAGTTTGGTGTTCGTTTTCGAATGTCCTCCTAACGTGAACGCCGGTGTCAAAGGTTAATAAGCTTCTCACGTAAAACAAATACCAGTTCACAATCCCAATTACAACAACAGAGACTTCCAAAAATAGAAAGTATTATTCTTGATTCCAAAAATTTAAACCAAAAGACGAGAATCTTACAAAATAAGTCTTAGCCTAATATTTGAAACGTTTTTATCTTAAATATAGAAGTTTTAATTATATCATTCAAACTTAATACACGATTTTCCTTTAACTCAAAAAGTTTTTCTTATAGCTTTAAGAAAAATTTTTCCTTAGTTCTAGAACATTACGACCTTAACAAAGAGATGCCCAATCTCGCAAGATTTCGTTATCGTAAAATTTAATGAAAGCAATTTTTGAACGCAATGATTTAATACAGATTTTATTAAAAATTTCGTTATTTTAAATAAATTTAGGTCTTCAATATCTGATGTAAAAGTTGCGTGTCCTAACAATTGTTAGGTTACATAATCTTTCATGTTAGGTTTATAATGTTTACAGATGTAGCGTTGCAAGTCGGCAACTGATTACTTCTAGTGTAAGGTCTGGACATTTTTGAGGGTTATACGTACTCAGGAGCGTTTCTTAACATACGGGGCCGAAATATGTGTCTTTTAAATCAGTGAACATTTTCGCAGATGGATTATTTTTTACAATTTTTCGAATGTGGATTAACTCAAAAAACTGGTGCACATCTGATTAAACTTGAATTCAATTTTCTGGCGAAGAAACTCCCATGAAGGCCATGAAGAAGTAGTTCACGGCGTGCACGCGCGTGTCGAGTTTCAAGACGAAATTTAGAAAAAAGTTCGCCCCAAGATCAGGTGGTTGTCCGTGGGAACCACTGATGTTGGCGGCCCAACTGGTATTGCAAGACCCATCATGAGACCTATCGTAAAGATGTAAGATCAATTTAATAGAAAATATTTTCTTATGGAGGAAGATTTACATTGTTAGATTTTGGAGTCCTTTACGAAAACTTTGTTCGGGGGTCTCAAAGTTTTTGGTCAGCCATTTATATTTCTTGTGGACATTTTTACTCCCATAATCAAATGTGCGCCAGAAGTGGAGGTAGGGTGATGAGAGGCTACATACATCACCCCCCCCCCCCCCCCCGAGTATGGACCAGATATCGAACCCTTCCGTGAAGACATAGACGAACAAATACATTTTCGGTTTAAAATACCTATAAGTTCGAAAGTCTAATGTCAACCTTTTATTATAATTCGACTCATCAAATATTGATATTAACCAAAATCTACTATAACAAGTGGACTTTTAAAAAAATCAACATTCCCAATTTTGAACGTTTCAACGGTTTAATTCTGAATTCAAGCTCTAAATCAAAAAAAAGTAAAAAATAATGAAAATAAAATAAAAATTTCACCCCCGCGGGGATTTGAACCTATACTTATTGACTTTTTCATTTCCATGGAAGGTATTTTGAGAATATATGTCAGATGGTATTGCAAATGGGCTATATAAACCAACCCCCAGATTCGGCTTTCGGAGCCTCTTAGAGAAATAAATTTTATCCGATCCGGGCGAAATTTGGTGCGTGGTGTTAGTATATGGTCCCTTATATTCCATCGTGGGTGCAAAATTTGTCCATCATGGTCCAAATTATACCTATAGCTGTCCATAATAAACCGATCGCCCAGGATTTTTGTGGGGCTTCCGAAAGCTTTATTTGAGGGACGAAATTTCTTCCGATGCAAATGTTGAATTTTGGTAGCGTTTGTATTGAGAATAGGTTAAGGTGCGCGGCGCCCGACTTAAGATCTCAGGCTCACTTAGACTATTCAGGTTCCATTGTGAATACCCACATTAACTAAAGTACCCTTATTAAAGGGTGATACGGTCAAAATTTTGGGTCAAGGGAACAATGCGCGTAAAGCTCGGGGTGTATGAAATCGTCTTATTTAAAAATCAAAGATTTAATTTCTTTTTCAAGTTCAGATTGGTATAAACGAAATTCAGAGCAAAGAATATTCAGTTAGGTCTTTCGCTTTATTCCAAATCCGAATTTGCCGGGGCCTTACGCTTGACAAGCCTGACCAATCAGATTTTGTACACCACCCTTGTACACCTGCTTCGCCGGCAGAAAGCCAGGTTTGCCTTGAACTGGCTGGCTCGTTCCTTAGGCACGTTTTTTTGGTCTTCTTTAGGGTCCTCGCGTGGACAATAGGAACAGTTATTGTTCTCAATTGGCGGGAGCTCTGGCGTTTTGGGAGGCGTTTCTTGTCGCTTGGAAACCACCGTGCACGTTGGTTGGCGGGCGTACACACTCCATGGCCTTTTTTACCTGGTAATGGCAGATGCCAAATCCGACCAAAACTGTACGGAACAACCGTGTTTCTTTCAGGAAGAAGCCAGCAGGGCGTTTATTCAAGCCAGCTCTTTCGGCGGGCTTTCACGTAAATTATCTCTTGGTTTTGAGCAGTCCCGGAAGCGTATGAATTGCCTTGCTTTTCAGCCACAGGTACATGAGAGGGCTTTGCCAACCAGATATGTATTTGCGACTTGACAGTAATTTTCATGTGGGCTATGAAATATCATCTATCTTTCCCCCTGGGCCTTGTTGCCGGTAGTAAAACTCGCTGTCTGGAAGGCTGCTTCGTAGTCGGGCTTCTGACGTAAGGAATTCGTTCGTCCATTCCACGCAGACAAACTTCGTCGAGCAATCGTCGTGTAGCCTCCGCGGATCGCTTTAATACATTTGTAAGCGGTTGATTTCGGCAACTTTGTAAGCGATGTGCCAGCTTTGCGTCGCGAGTAGCTCGGATTTTCGCGATGCGCGATACGCTGCTCTTATTTGCTTGACGGCATTTTTGAACAACTGAAAGAGTGAATTCCAATCAAAATAGGAAGCAGCACACGCACACGACCTTCAAAATGAGGGAGTGTTCAGGGGTTGTTTTTTAACCCTCGCAAGACATTAGAAGAAGAAATACGTCAAAGTTTTATGATTGGACCAAGATTTTGACCGTATACCCCTTTTAACATATGGGCACTCTAGTTTTTAGACGCGCTGAACTTGCTCGATATTTTCCTTCATGTTGAACGCAGACCAGATTGTTCGCAAATTATTATGGCAGACTGCGTTCAGTTAACGTTTTCCCAGGTCCGACCAAGTACTAAAGCTATAATGCCCTAAAGTTGGCCTTACGCTTAAAACAAAATCGCTGCAATTCACCAGAGGTGTTTAAGTCTGATGTACTTTTTCCTCCACATCATGCTATAGTCATTATACCTTTGGCGCCAATAGTGTTTTTGTTATAGCAGGTATTAGGGAGTGATATCTGACCGTCTTTGTAAAACCACTAAAGCGATATCTAGTGTGCGTTTCAGTTTAAAGATGGGGCCATAGAATGAAATGTTCCAATACTCTTGGACATGGTAAAATATCAAAAGACATCGAGTTTAGATTTAGATAGCGTTAGCTAAGAAATCTGATACCATTAAGTGCCTTTAATATGCAAGTTAACAATGATGAGCCTTGTCATTCGGAGGCTATTTAAAGCAAATTTCAACTCATCTACGAATTAATTTAAAATTTACAAGAAAAAATTAAATTTACGAAACTCTTGTATTAACAACATATTGCGAACATTGTTAGACTCATGGTCTACCACTGCATAAAAGGTTCAGTAAAATACATGATATCATTTACCACATCATTATTTATGCTTCATCGAATAAATATTGACGAGCATAAGTTGATACCGTGTTGGTCTTTAGTGGTTCACGTACGCTTAATAAATCATTATTATCCACATAAAAATGGAAGTCAAGAATATCCAGTGGACAGATAGTGCTTTAAATTTCAGGATTACAAATTAATTCCAATGACAAGCTCTTTTGACTTAGTTATACTACATTAACAATAATGAATAGTACAAATTTTGCTTAAATTAATTATATGACGATGAGAGTGAATACGATATTTAAGGTAATATACGAAAATGAGAATTAAAAGGAGTGCTACCCTACAATTTGCCTCTTGTATAAAATATTTTGTACACTGAAAAAA
>PGFW01030131.1:7467-17679 GCA_003123925.1 Haematobia irritans | reverse complement strand
ATTTATAGGAGCCTAGAATTAAAGCCATATAGCCCTCCATAAAAATGTCTTTATTTTAAAGAAGCGGCATCTTTGGCTCGGAATCAATATCGAAATCCTTAAGATCAAAATATTTGGATGCAATAGTAAACTTTTTTTTTTTGATGTATATAAAAATTGAATGAATATGAGTATTGACCTCTTACGTATTTTAGTATTTGCATTTTTCACAATATACTTAAAAAAATGTTGCACTTTCCATCTATTTGTTTATTTTCTATTGTTTTAGGGCAATTATATTTACAATATTTTACAATCTATTGCTGTTAATAGTTGAACAAAACAAATATTTAGATGCGGGCCAAACAATTCCCATATTTTTCAAATGCTAACAATTTGTGTAACGCAGCACATGACACACAAACCTCTGAACCAAAATCTACATAAATTGCGAGAATAGATTTTTTCAGAAAATAAATCAGATGTAAAACTATTATTCCCTCAAATAGAAACATTGAAATAAAAAAAGATATTTCGCTATAAACTAAACGATTGAAAATGTTGCACAATGACCCTTTTACTCCCATTGTCGTTCCATTGCAACATAAATGTTTGGCATTTGAAACAATGCAAAGACCTATAATAGCTTAGTTGGAAAACTAATAGATCACAGCAGGCAGAAAAAAGGAACTATTCCGATAGGATGGACATTTGAGAATTTGCATAAATTTCATTACATGCCATTATTTTCAACATTTATAATTAATTTTCACCTGCAGTTAAAAAAAGGTTATATTATGTGTTCTTACTCATCATTCCCAACAAAAAGGGCAAAAAAACAAGTATATACAGCACTAAGTTCGTCCGGGCCGATCTTAAATACCCACATCATGAACAAATATTTAGGTTTTCCTTTTGAATTCAGAGGACTTGAGGACACTTCCCGAAGATAAATTTTAAAGATTTCACCTATTGGGACAATATCAGATTCTGGAATTTGATAGAGACCATTTTTGTTTGAGTTTTAGAGGAATCATTAACATCTCTTTGTAAGTGTTGCAATGAAAGTGATGGAAGATAACGTCTGTGATTTGAAATCTTAATCTGATAGAAGTAAAATCTGGCCAATTAATTGAGCTGAGTTTTGAAGCAATTTTTCATTGATCAGTGGCCTGTCTTACACCCTCAAGAAGTGAAGTCGGTCTATATGAGGCAATTACCATATGGACCTATAAAAACTATACACCTGATACCACGTTATTGTGAGCATAAATACCAGACAAACTTTAAATTTCAGGCAAATCATAGAATAACACACTGGTTCTAGAAACCAAAGGAAGTTAATCGGGAGATCGTCTTATGGCGGCTATACTAAATATGGACCGATACCTCAGCCGTTTTCTGCCCGCACACTCTTTATCACCCTGAAATACCCCTCTAACTTTCCAATTTCAGGCACAATTGGGTAACAACACTCGGATCTAGAACCCAGAGATAAATCCGGGGGAAATCGGTCTCATATAGCGGGGCTATACGCAAATTGGACCGATTACACCATCTTTCGGCACACCTCTTTTATGCGTCCTAACAATACCTTACCGATTTTCCAATTTCTAGACAAACTTGGATAAAAACTAGGGTTTTATAAGCCCAGAAGACCCAAAATCTGGGTAGGCTCGTTTATATGCGGACGCATAACAAAACACATTGACCGATACTCAAACTTATTTTGGCAAATCCGTATCTTGTGGTCCTAACATACCTCCTAGATTTCCAATTTCTGCCTAAATTGGGAATAAAAGACTCGCGTGTTCTATAGCCAAGAGTCAAACATCGGAGATCGGTTATATGCGGGGTTATTACCCAAACATGTACGACTACTCACCATTTTTTGTCACCTCTTTAATGGTATAAAGAATAACTCTTAGATTTCCCAATTTCAGATAATTTGGATAAAATACGGTTTCTATAAGCCCAAGCCTAATCCAAATCGGGGGTCGTATTACTATGGGCATACCAAAACATGGACCAGATACTCACAATTTTCGGCATACGTATTTGTGCACTGACAATACTTAGATTTCATTTCAGGTAATGAAAAAAACTGCGGTTTCTATAAGCCCAAGAGTAAAATCGGGTGAGATCGGTCTTTATATGCGGGGCTTACAAACATGGACGATACTCACCATTTTTTTTTGCAACACTCTTCATGGTCTAAATAACCTCTAGATTATAAAATTTCAGCAATATGAGATAAAAACGTTAACGCATTTCTTAAGCCCAACGACCCCAAATCGGGGTCGGTTTATATGGGGGACTATTATCCAAGAAACCGGGACCGATATTGAGCCCATCTTCGACTTGACCTGCTGATACAAAGACGAGTTTGTTGCACAATATTTCCGCCGATTTGCTTTATTATTGAAGACTGTTAGGTGTGTACACAGACCAGACAGACAGACGGACACTCGTTATATCGCCGTTAGATTTCTACCTGATCCAAGAATATACTTATATATATATAATATATGATATATCATATAATATATATATATATATTATAACATTATATATTAATAATTATATCATTACTCATATATATCTATATATATACTATATTTATTATCATATATAGTATAGAATTACTATAAAAATTATAATAATATATAATATATATATCATAATTATATATATTATATATAATTATATATACCTATATATATATATATATAAATATTATATAATATATATCGGCCTTTATTATAATAATCTTTAATATATATATTGATATGTTATAAATATTTTATTTATATAGTATATATAGTCGGAAATCGATAGTTCGATGTGTTACAGCACGGAGTAATGACACACTTTATTATTCACCCCATCACATTCTATGGTGGTGGGTAATAACAATACTATGGAAATGTTTTTTCTTTTTTTTTGATCCGAAGTGCGTGCAAATCGGATAGAGGCGCAATAGTCGAAGTCGTGGTCTTTTAAGCTTTTACGATGTATTCAGTTTCACAATACAGCAACGGAAATTCGAGTACTGTCACCACCTAATATTGAACTAGTCCATTTGGGTGTGTATGACCAGTACCGAATGCCAGCGGCCGGTCAATTTAACATGGGTTGCCATTGGTGGGCGTATTTAAAATCTTACGGACACAACTTGGTCTCATTCCTGAGCGAGAATACCTGGGACAGTAGTCTTTGAAGAAACCTGTTCAACATATCAATCAAAGCTTTGGAAATCAAACTCAAAAAAAAAAAATGAACAGTCTTTTTCACTAAAGTCCAGTTTTACTTTTTTTAGTTCATGAATTATTATATTTTGGGAAAAGTTTCCTTATTCTTAATAATTTTTTGCGCTCACCTGCTAATTAAAGTAAACTAAAAACGGCGAAAAAAATTTAGTACACAATTGATTAGCAATATAGTTCAAATTCTGTTAATTATAAATTTTACACAAATGCGCCCATCTTGAAATTCGTATGATACTAAGGATAGTTCTTGCTATTTTGAATATCCATTTTCTTTTACAAGTGAAAAAAAAAGAAAAAAAAATAATTATGTTCTAATAAGTTTTCTTGAAATTGTCGGAAAAAATATTTAACTTGTTTTTTTTGGTATTGCGTAGATATCAGCATTTGAAAATATTTTTACTTAATATTTTAAAAATAATCTAAATTTTTCGAAAATTAGCCAAAATTTTTTCCTGGTGGGTTCACTGTGTTTTTAGTGTAGATAGTCTATGGCATATTCGTCGTATAATTTTTCATTATTCTATTTGATGTTACAGTGTTTTTATGATTTTTAAAGCATTACGACGCAGAGAAGAGAAATATGATCACCTCAAACAGTTTCAGAGCAAAATGTTTATTTTTGTTAATGGTGACCGTGTAACATGTTTGTCACTAAAAATGTTATTATTTCTCGTCAAAATATAACCTTGAGCTTGCCGAAATCAGACTTCCATGATTTCGAGAAAATAACATGGTTGCGAAAACCATGTTACATGGTCCACCACCCAATAAATAACATTTTGCTCTTAAAACATGTTTGAGGTGATCATATTCCTTCTCTGGGTGTAAAACACGAATGTAAATTAAGCTTAGAGTAGAAGACGCATTTCTCTGACATAAAGTTTGTTTCGTTGTCCAAATGTCGACAAACTTTTCAATGAAGTCCTGTTTTGTCCTTATAGTTTAAGGATTCGATTTTAGAAATGGGTATACTAATTGAAGGAAAATTTCGTTATACGAAGATCACTTGTTCCTTCTAATACTTTCTGATCAAAATATGCAAAGATAGTGAAATAGTATTTTGAATTTGTTGAATTTTTTGCATGCGGTGCTAAAAAACAAAAAAACGTTATAGAAATAGGCGATGTTTTTTTAACAATTGTATTTTAAATGACGTTTTTACTTGAAACATAGTATATTTCTTACTTGTAGTGGAGTCTGAATTTGGAAATATAAGTTGTCGTTAACAAAATTCTAAAGGACTTTGATAGCATATGGAGAAAACGTTTGACACAAATTAATTAAATAAAATTAATTTCCTAAAACAAGCACGCAAATCTAAAATTGTTTCTTAAATATGTCCAACTCTTTGCTTTCTTCTTGGCTCGGAATCAATTCAAATAAATCATATTGTGACTAAATCACAAAATCTTGGAGAACCGGGCATGCTTGTTTTCAGTGTATGGGTGGACCAAAATTCCTCTAGATTTTGAATTTTTAGGCAAATCGGATAATTAAAATTTTTCGCCAGAATTCAGAAATTTTATTAGAAATAATTTTTTTTTTTCGTTGTTAAGAAAATTTCGAATTGAACGAAAAAATAAAAATGCAAATATGTCTTTAGTGCAATACGAAACTTGATATTGATCGCCATTGTTGATAACAATTTCAAATTTAAGGAAATAAATTGTGGTGAGAAACTACGATTTGTAAATTTTCTATTTGTTATAATATATACTACGTAGCGCAAAAAAGTTATTAGAGTAAAGGAAACTTTCTCCAAAGCATAACAATTTCATTAACTAAAAAAGTGTTATGAATTGGAGTTTAGTGAAATATAGGAGCAACAAAAAATTGCGGAAGTTGTTCCACAAACATTTCTTTTAAAGCGCATCCGTTTTTTTTTTGTGTTTTTTATACCCTAAAACCATAGTGATGCAGGGTATAATAAGTTTGATCGGCCAAAAAATGTCTACCAGAATATTGATTTTAGGAGCAGCCATAAAATATATACCGATCGACTCAGAAATCAATCCTGAGTCGATCTTAGCGCTTGGTGTCCGTGTCCGTCTGTCCATGATTTGTTGTTCACCCAGGTTCCGAGATCGCAATTATTAACCGATTTAATGATGAAATTTGGTACAGGGAGTTTTCTTGGGGCCAAAGGGACGAACGCTACTTGGAATTTGTATCGACTCCCGATTCTGCACAAATGGATCGCGTTGGCGTTTTTTTCAACCGGATCGTCACCAAATTGGCAAAAGGTAATCTTTTCCTTCAAGTCTGCAAAATTTTCATCCAATCGCGTTCATATTTTAAGATTATAGTCTACCATATATATGTTTTGCCCGATTTTCCCAAATTTGGCCACAAAGAACTTTAATTTAATCAAACCGATCTTACTCAAAGTTGGCTAAATATAATCTTCTATGCACTAACTATATGCTGCAAAAAATCATCGAAAATCGGTTTCAGATTTAGATATAGCTCCCATATAATAATGGTATACCCGATTATTCCCAGAATTATGGCATAGAACCCTTTATTTATTAACCGATCTTACTAAAGTTGGCTAGATCACAGTCCTTATTATGTACTAAACTATATGCGCAAATTTCATCGAAATCGGTTCAGATGTAGATATTTTAGCTCCCAATATGTATCACCCGATTTTTGAAATTCCCCCTAATAACCTTTATGTTTGACCATACAGGCCTGCATCTTATTAAACTCGATCTTACTCAAAAATCTTGGCACAAGGTAAAACTTTTTGGTGGTTACTTTAGCAAAATTGTTGTCAACATTTATTTTATAGAACATTTTTGGTCAAATGTGTATTTCTTATAGAAATTTTATTTCAAAATATTATTTCTTAAAAAATTTTCTCAAAAATTGTATTCGTTCTGTGGAATTTTGTCTCAAAATTTTATTTCTATAGATTTATTGTCAAAATTTCGCAAAAAATTTGTTATAGAAACTTTTTCCAAAATTTTATTTTATATAAGTTTAACAAAAATATGACTAATTTGGGTAGAATCTAGCCAACTGTTGGCAACACGTGGATCGTGAATACAAATTTATATTCTTAAGTTATATACGTGGCCATATTCATGTTTATATGATAATAAGGTAGCTTTAGAACTATTTTGTTTTGCTAAATTTTTTAAATTAACGAAAAACTATTAGTAGGGAAAATTTTTGGCGTAAAGTACGTGGAACCTTGTTTTTGTCGCTTGTAGGGTAACCGAATATTTTCCGAGGCAACATTGACTACTGACTATAGTCAGATTGACACAAAAGCGACCATAGTCATGTACCCCTTCATTTTCTTTAAAATAAGCAACTGCGGTTTATCTCCCACACCTTAATATGTTACCCCACAAATGCTTATGATTACTAATTCTGTAATGTGGTTTGTAGGGTATGAATATAGTCGGTTCCGGCCGCTACTTTCTATCTGTTACTTAACTTGTTTTTGTTTTTCTTTTTGATTTTTAATGGAAAAAAGAAATTTATACCAAACAATAAGTGCCCGAGAAACAAAATGAAAAACGATGTATAACATAAAAAAAATAATTTTTTTTTTAGAAATATTTATAAAAAAATTTCTGCTCGGTGTGAATTTTGAACCACTGTTCTTTATTTTCCATTCATAATAATAAAGAACATCGTCAGAAAGTAGTTAGACATGTCATGCCGTGGTGTCATATTTTAGGTATCATATCACAAATCTTAGAATAGATCGTTTTATGCGTCGTGTTCCAATTGGCGTTTTCTGTTACGGTGCCAGACACGACCCAGGTTTCAACCCCTGTGTGGAAGCGAAAGAAGTTTTTCCAATATGTAAAAATTATATAATAAGAAAAAATCCTGATAAAAAAATGAAATGAAAAAAAATTTGTTTTTTTGTTTTTTAAATTTCTTCATCCAAATGAACTTCCTAGGCACAACTATCTAAAGGCAATTCCAAAGGATGAAAATGGAGTACTTCCGCCCTATATGACAAAGCTCATGTAAATTCATTGGAGATATGATCACAAGTTTACACTTGTCTTCCGGAATTCAGCTAATTAGGGACCAAACTAAATTTTTAGAAGTGTCTTTTTTTTTTTGTTGGGTACTTATGGATCGAAATATGAGCAATTTTTTGTTTTTACACAAAACTCCGAAACTTAAATTTTAAACAACGATTAGCTGACATAAATTCTATAAGGATAACTTTAAAAGCACTTCCAAAATGTCCTCCCAAAGATTTTCTTTTATTTTAACTAGCACAGGAAAGTTCTTTTAAATTCAATTGTTTTATATGAACTCATTTTTTGTTTTGTTTTATAAATGTATATCGGGCTAATGATGATGAATGAGAGCTATAATCTAAATCTGAAACCGAGTATGTGCAGCATTATATTTGTTGATGTATTTACGTGGACTACAGGAAAAGCATTGATATGTTACGAAATTAAAGAGAAGATCGCGATAATAAAGCACACTGATTATGACCAAATCGTATATACAAATATATGACAAGCTATATTCTAAATCTTCAACGTTTTTTTTTTGGAAATCAATTAGCGATTCTGAAACTTCTGAATTTGGTACATGGTGCTAATAATATGGTCCTCAACAACACACTACACAAATTTGGTCACACAGGTCGGTCCATAAATTATAGCCCGCCATATTAAACGCGATTCCCCGATTTGCGCTTGCTGAGCTCTAAAGAGAAGCAAATTTCATCCGATCCCGGCTGAAAATTTGTACACTGGTGTTCGGTATAATGTTCTCTAAATGACCATTCAAAATTGGTCCAGCATCGGCCCAATAATTATATAGCCCCCATATAAACGATCACCAGATTTGACATCCGAAGCCTCTTAGAGGAGCAAAAGTCATACCGAACTCGATTGAAATTTGGTATTGTGGTGTTAGAATATTGTCTCTAAATCAACCATGCCAAAATTGGTCCATATTATTATAAGCCCCATGTAAACCGATCCCCAGATTGACCTCCGGAGCCCTTGAGAAGGAGCAAAAATTCATTCCGAGTCGCGGTTGAAATTTGGTATGTGGTGTTTAGTATATGCGTTCTCTTAATCAAACCCCTGCAAGAATTGGTCCATATCGGTCCATAATTAATATATAGCCCCCAAATATAAATCAGATCCCAGATTTGTATCCTCCGCGAGACTCTTGAGGAGGCACAAATTCACCACGATCCGGTTGAAATTTGTAAGATGGTGATTAGACAATGTGGTATCTAACAAAACACGCAAGAATGTGCGTCGCATATCGGTCCATAATTGATATATTAGCCCCATATATAACCGTATCCCCGATAATTAGATCTCCGGAGCCTCTGGAGGAGCAAAATTCATATCCGATGCGATTGAAATCTGCAACGTGGTGTAGTAATAAGGGCCGCTAATCAACCCATGCCAAAAATTGTGTCCCTATCGGTCTAAGTAGTTATATATAGCCGATCCCCAAACCACTCAAAAAGGTTGGTTCATATCGGGTTCGTAATCATGGTTGCCACTCGAGCCAAAAATAATTCTACCAAAATTTTTTCTTTTTATTTATAGGAACATTGTCAAATATATTATGTCTATAGAAAATTTTGTCAAAATTTTATTTCTATAGAAAATTTTGTCAAAATTTTATTTCTATAGAAAATTTTGCCAAAATTTTGATTTCTATAGAAAATTTTGTCCAAATTTTATTTCTATAGAAATTTTTTTCCAAAATTTTACTTCTGTAGTAAATGTTGTCAAAATTATATTTTGTGAAATTTTATTTCATATAGAGAACTTTAATTTATATACGTAATTTAATTCGGCCAATTTTACTGGTATTAATATATACCACGTAATGGACTATGTGGTATTATTCGGCGTGCTTAGGGGAAATTAAACCTTGCCATGTGTTACGGCAACCCAAGTAAATTCGATTGTGGATGGACACTTTTCAGTAAGAAGTTTCTACGCAATCCATGGTGGGAGGGTTTACATAAGCTTCGGCCTGGCCGAACTTACGGCCGTATATACCTGTTTTTTTTTAATTTTGTGTCTTAAAAATTAGATTGCCTATTAGATCAAAAGATTTTTCAACGAAGTATTATTGTACATGAAACAATGAAGAACACAAGTTTGCTCGTATTTTTAATTTCATCTCTTACACGCACCCTTTTTGATTGAAATGTTAAGCGGTTTTTGTTTCCATTTTTTGTTCAAATTGAAATACCTGAACAAAAAATCCTCAACTAGTATCAATTTAGAATAAATGAATAAAGAACTCAATTGAAAGAGATATAAAACCATTAAAGTCCTCTTGTCGCATTGACTCCCTGTAGCGTTTACTACCAGGAACTGTAGCACTCGCAACTAACGTAATATTTCCTATTTCAGTCCGATGGCAAAAAGGGTGAAAAACGTGCCTAAACAATCTCTGGCTACAAAATGAAAAGAAAACGTTTATATATTGGAGGATACCTTTGTCCGCCAATTTATCTTTTTTTGTTTTGGCAAGAGTTTCTCTTCTAGAATATTCCATTTTATGACTCAATAGGTGCTGGTATTATGTTTTTGCAACATGTAACCTTTTATGAGAGGTCGCTTTTTTGATAGCAAATGCAGCACGCCTCATTGTTTCAATAGCCATTCTGCAGCAACAAAAAAAAATCTAAATGAATATTTGCTGACAGGTGTGAGAGGATGCTACTGTAGTCGTTTCCCTTTTCCACAGTGAGGAAATTTTTTTATATGACGTGCCTATGGTTTCGTTTAATGATAGCAGCTACTTCGAATTTATGAGAGTTTGTTTTCTCTGTACTGGAAGGTTTTGAAAGATAAATATTGATTTAACATGTGGCGATTGTGCTTTTCTACAGTTCTGAGAAAAAATTTGTGGTATACTGAGGTACATTTGCAATAGTGAGAAGTGTTTATTAAACCTTAGCAGTTGGTGTTTATTTTAAATGCAGAAGTTC
>PGFW01030126.1:12292-25005 GCA_003123925.1 Haematobia irritans | reverse complement strand
TATTGCACCTGTTTTTTTACAAAAACCGACTATAAAGTGCAAAAAGTGGGCTTATGTAAAGGTACTTAATTGTAAAATTGCAGCTAATATCGGTATGATTAATGTTTACACACTGAGTCTGAGTATTATTTATATGTAGCTGGTTCGTACGATGCTCGTTACTTTCTTTTTGAAATTACAGAACAACTTTGGTTTGTAATCATAGTTGAAAACTTTTGTTGAATTGGGCCATCAAATGATGCGATCTAATAGGTTTCGTTTGTCCATACAATCGATTAATATTACATATGCAGATGTTTTAAACAATCGGTTGGTAAATACAGAGAGATTTATTGTCTCTAAAAATAATACCTAAGATACCATTGAAATTATAGTATAATAAATATTGTAATTTGACAAGATTAATAATGATATTTTTTCCTTAAAATTTATTTTTCTGAAAACAGAAACTGTTTTCTATGACAATCTAGAGCGCGCCGTTTGTCCCGGCTCGTCGGTAGCGCATGTAAAGTTCATGGGCAATTTTTAAGGAATAAAACAGTTTCGTTCTCTTGTGTTTTTATTCTCTCTGAATTGATTGAAACTATTGTTGCCATGTTTTTATATAATATACCCAAAAATGTACATGTAATATATAAGATTTTTAAGGAAAGGCTCAACTAATCTTAATTTATATACAGCCCATAATGGAATGAATGAAATGAATACTTGAACATTAGATATGTTCCAAATTCCATTAGATTTCTGTGACATTTGAATATTTCTTCTAATGTGATGTCTATTATGATCCAATTTTTGTTTGTTTTTTTTTTTGAAATAAAATTAAAATCGACTTTCTTGTTATTTTGTTGAATATTCAATTAACATACTTGTTACCACTTAGCAAACAGTTTTACATATAATTTTAATAAAATATGACATATTTTCAGTACATAATATTACAAATGTAATTGTAAATGTGGCATATTTTATTTCATAGCCTCTTAAGTAAGAGTAAACAAAACAAACAGTAAACAATTATATTTTTGAAAACAATAACGTTCGATAAAGTATTTATAAATAGTATAAGGACAAAATATTGTTATGAACGATTAGCTGCACGATTAATATTAGAATTTTCATCGATCTATCTTTCCTGGAACAAAAATATAAAATTCTGGAGCAACAAAAGCAGAAAGAGTTGAATGAACTTCAGCAACGGGCTCAGCGACAAAAACAGCCAGAACAACCTCACCATCATTGAGGAATACAAAAAGAAGAGAATAGAGAAAGCATACAATTCCTGCGATTGTTAGAGAGCTCACACAATTTTCGTTATGATGTATAGCAATTTTTTTCTTATGTACACGCAAAAAAATAATTCTTTCCTCCCAAACGAAATTTTAGACAAACAAAGTTCGTTTCTAATTTGCTTTTCGCTGTAAGGAAGTTTATTTGGAAGAAAAGTATATACTGTTTGTGATAAACGTTTACTCTTTTCCAGGATGTAAAAACAATTTCATAAAGACTAACTCAAAAAACAATCTTTTCTGGCTAATTGCATTTTCCCTCACATCTTTCTCACTTCCACGAGGTTTTTTAGTTCTTAGCGCCTTTTTCTGTAATACAAACAATGTAGAAGAAATTATACGATTTTATAAATTTATATTTACCTTCGCCTGGACGGGAGAATCGAACCGCGACCATGCAATTTGTCCATCCACTGAGCTACGTAGCTGTTATTGGCATCAAATAGATATTATCCATATAAGTTAATATTAATATAGCATAGCTTTGCGGTGCACCACGAGCCGATTAAACAGCTTATCTAACAGAAACAAAACATTTAGTTGGGCAGCCCGTGGAGGGCAGTGGTTGCTACGTCCGCCTTGCATCCAAAGGGTCGTGGTTGCCGAGCCCTGCTTCGACCGACTCCAAAATAGTTTTTTGTTTTTTTACATAACAAGTTTGGCTGAGCCAAGTCGCCCGGTCTGACACAGTTAGATGGCGTCGCTGAGTGATGGCAATATTATTTTTTATATAGTAACGCAACCTTCAATGATTTCGTGTCCAAAATTTGACGTCTGTAAGTCAAATTAGTTTGTGAGATAGAGCGTCTTTTGTGCAGAACTTTTTTGTTATTGTGAAAAAATGCAACTAAAAAGGAATTTTCGTGTTTTGGTAAAATACTGTTTTCTGAAGGAGGAAAAAATACGGTGATCAGCAAACACTTGGCTTGATAATGGTTTTTCGGCACTTCTGCCCAGGGAAATCAAACGACGCTAATTGATTGGTATGCAAATTCAAAGCGTGGTGAAATGAGCAGGCGTGAGGACGGTGAATGGGCAGTGGACGCGCCCGAAAGGGTGGTTTACCTACGAAAACATTGCAAAAAAAAAATCCACAAAAAAATGATTTTGAATTGACCGTAAAATGAAGTTTGATCGAGATAGCAGAGGCCTTAAAGATATCAAATTTAACGTATTGGCCCCCCCAAATATCATCGTCAAATATTTGTATATGCGGAAGCTCTTATGCAAAATGGGTGCCCGGCGCGAGCTCACTATTGACCCAAAAACAAACAACGGTGTTGATGGGGATGTCTTAGCGGTTTTGGGCAGCTGTTAACTGCTTAATATACCCTGAGTTTTTCCGTCGACCGATGTGACAATGGATGACAACATGACTCTATGCACTACACTCCCTGAGTCCAATCGACATCGCTGAGTGGATAGCCCAACGTGACCGTCCTCTGAACGCGTGGAAAAGACTTCAAAAGTCCCGCTGGCAAAAGGTAATAGGCCTCGGGTTTTTTGCGGATGCGCATGGAATGAATTTTTATCGATTATCATTTGAGAAGAGAAAAAACGCATCTAACAGTGGAACTATTATATGGGCGTTGTTGGAGCGTTGAAGAAGGTGACTCGCCGAAACTGAGGCCTATTTTGAGGCAAAACGCGAAAGGAGTACTACAAATGGGTAAATCAAAAATGGAAGGTCGTTATAGATCGTTTGTTATCGCTTTTTTGGAAGTGCGAACTATGTTGAAGAATAAAAACGAATTTTGACAAAAATGTGTTTATTCTTTGTTAGAAACAGGATTTATCAGGTCAACCTGTTATATTGCGCCAGATATGTTCGAAAGATTCCGAAAAGATGTTCAACATTACATACACCGAAAAAAAAGTTTACTATTTTTTATGGAAAAATGAACTAACCCATAGTAAGAATGACGCATGATTTGGCGCGCAAAGATTTTTTTTCATCTATAAATAAGTTCAATGATTTTTCTTATTAAATTAGTTCATGTATTGCATCGTAATGTTTTAGTTTCATTATTACTATGCTGTGGGAAGAATTCAGTTAAACTAAATTACAAAATATTACTGCTATCCGGAAAAATGAACAAGTTTTTTGGGAAGCTTGTATTAAGAATTGGTTTGAAATAAACTGTTCGTCGGTATAATTTTCAAAAAAGTAAGAAGAAATTGAGGATCAATAGTACAACCAAGGCCTGTAGTACAACTAGAAATTTTTCGTACAAAACAAGTCAATTTTCTATAACCACTCAGTATTTGTATTTTCAAAAAAATTATCTATTATATAGCACAAAACTATGGCCTTATGATATACAATAAAAGGAAATATTTTTTAAAATTCGTAAGTTTGGATGCAGTTACTGTCGGCTAGTTAAGTAATTGGCTTATTCAAAGAAGTAATATTCTAAATGTTTATGTAGGACTAACTAATTTAATTTAAATTCTCCATGTTTTCTATCCATATGAAAGATATATGCGGGCAGAAGTTGCTAATATTTCCATTGAATTGTTGTCCAATTTCATCGATTTTGGCTAATTTTTTTTTGGGGCGATTTGTCTTTATACATCTGAAATTGGCAAATGTTTATATCAAAATACCAAAGAAAAATATTATCGAATTCTATTGTTCACGATTTTTAACTGTAACGGCTTTCAGAGTAATTTTCTAGGAGCCAATAAAGATGTCAGCTTAGTTAGCATTAAACAGTAAGAATACTCCAAAAAATTACCATTACAAGGCCTGTCTACCTGCAAATAAAAATAATTATTTTTAATAAATTGAAATTTTGGTTTTATTAAAAACGGACAAAATACCGTTTATAGAAAAACTTACCACATTGAAAAATCCATCCAGTAGGTACATTATTAGAATGCACATCCATGACTAATGGGCGCTTATTGAAAAATTATTCTCAGAATATATTTGACATATAAAAATATTATAAAGATTAGACCATAATTTCCACTTTTTAGTATAGCATTTTAATATTTAAGGTGATATTTAATCTTCGGAGTTTAGCAGCTTAAAATCGAAATTTTCATAAAGTTTCTTTAATAATCGCATTATAAAAAAATAATCTTTTGATAAAAAACTTGGTTTGGGCTATTTCTCATTCATTTGTATGTAAAATTTTGTATCGAAGACGTATAGTTTTATACTTTTCTTATGTGGATTTTTTTTTTAATTTTAGCAGGCTAAACTCGGAACTTAGTACTCACCTGTAGGAATTGCTGTAACATAAAAAGTAACAATTGTTACATCTCCAACCTGTGATCCAGATGTAGAATAAATATAAATCATCCTATTACCACTCATGTTGTATATTTTTTATGTAAATCGAATTAAAAATCCGCATTAATTTTAAACTATTAACAGAAGTATCAGTTCCTTAATCTGTTATTCTGTTTTTTTATTTTAATCAATAAAAAAGCCGTGTTTGATTAGCTCTTAAGCATCACATCATTCACTTCTCGGTTTCTAAAATATAATTATTCATTAATAAAGCACCAACCGCAACGTACAATTTTGCAAAATTAAATTCCACGTGTGCAACTTCCATGAAATGCAATCAAAGCAGAACTGAATTCAGCAATAAAACCCAAAGATCACAAATAGTCATAAAGGATACATACTAGAGGTGTTTGGCACGTGAGTAATATTTTACTCACGCTCACGCACACATACGACGAAAAACTTTACTCACGCGACACTCACGGCGGTCACGAAAAATTTTTGCGAGTCCGCTCAGAGCTCACGGAACACTCACGAATAATTTATTTTAAAATCACGCTCGACCACACTCAGCGGATAGAAAAATTTTAGCTCAACGGCACAACTCCGCACAGAAAAATTTGAGGCATTCACGCTCACGCACACTCAGCTGAAAGAAAATTTTTGCTCACGCACGGAAAAATATTCCGAGGCCGCTCACACTCACGAATGGATTTTACTATTTAAAAAAATACGCTACAGCGCGCACACTCACGAAAAAAGAAATTTTTTGCGCAGCACACTCACGGGCACGAAAAAATTTCAAAGGCGCTCACGCACACTCACGAAGGAATTTATTTTCCAAAACTCACGCACGAAAATTGTTCTTGACGCTCACACTCGCGATAGAGAATTGTTACAAAAGCACGAAAAATTTTGTGAGGAATTCACGACTGTAGAAATGCTAATTTAGACGTGAAAATAATATATATCCGTCAGCAAAAACCTAGGCAACCCATTCAGTTAGAATTTGGCATACCAGGAGTAAAGCTGTCATTAACGTTGCATTACTGCGGTAAAGTCTATAATGACTTACCTTGTATTAATGACGAAAAATAATATTTCTCGGTAAATTTTCGAATTAGTTATTCTCAAATGTTTAAGGCAGTTGGCGTTAAAAAATAGAATTGGAAAGTTGAATAACTTGCTTAGCTACGAATGAACTAATAATATTTTTCTAGTTGCTAACTTAATGGAAACTAAAATACATTATATACCGTGATTCGACTCAGAATCACCTCCTGAGTTGATCTAGCGCCATGGCAGTCCGTCCGTTCCATGTATTTGTTGTTCGCAGGATTCCCGGTCGCCAATTATTAACGCGACTTTCTGATTTATAATTTGGTATGTGGCGCTTTATTGGCTGCAAGGACGAAACGCTATTTTAATTTAGATATATGTCCATATATATGTATTCGCCCGTTTTTCGATAAATGGGGTCAGATTGCGCTCATTTACTAACCGATCGGGCGTCAAATTTGTCACAAATGTAATCAGCACTGACTTATTGGCAAAATTCATGCCCAAATCGGTGCAGCATTTTGGAATATAGCCTGCATAAATACATGTAGCGCCCAATTTTCAAAATTTGCCCCTTATAACCTTATTTTTTACCATTGTGGCCTCATTTATTAACCGATCTTACTCAAATTTAGCACAAGGTAATCTCCTGTAATATCAACAAAACCTGCAAAATATAATCCAATCGGGTGCATATTTATAGTTATAGGCTCTTAATATATATTTTTTCGCGCAACCGGTTTTTGAAAAATTGTAACCCTTGTACTTTTAATTTCTTACGCATATGTAAGCCTTATCCTTAATACGCGCGATCTTACTACTAATTTAGCCAAAGGCAACCCTCTGTGGTATCAACCAATTATAGTGGATTTATAGCTCAACACTATAAATTGTATCGATCGATTTTTTCCACATTTGACGCATAATACTCTTTATTTATTAAACGCTATTATTCTCAAATTTCAAATAAACATGTATTAGCACGATCGTATATAGACTTGTATGTAGCTATATCATAAATGCTTATTAGCACAGTTTTCAGAAAATTTGAAATTTATTACCCACACTAATTGAGCGATTTCCTAGTTTTTTTAATAAGGACTCAATATTAGTAGCATGACTAACTCCTGTAGGTTCAGACATCAATTATATAGATGTTAATATTCAGAAATTTCTGGTTGCAGAATTGGTGATAAACACTCCCATGTACCAGTAATGTTAATTAAAATGGAAATGTGGTTGTCCCCCCAAACACTAATTCAGTAGAGGGTGATTTTAGGGTATGATTAGTCCGCCCCGCCCGACATTTTCTACTTTACTCGTTAATTCGAATTTTATTTAATGGTACAATTTTTTATGGTAACACTTTTTTCGACAATTATTTCCTCACTTTCGTTAGAAAACAAAAAAAAAAAAAAAACAAAGCAATATTTTATAAAAGGTTTTAATTGTTTAAGGACGGCATATACTCGGTTTTTTGCAGCCGAAAACCAGCGGCTTCAAGCATTACTTTTTTTAAATCAATTAATTTTAAATGAAAAACTATTGCAGCAATCCGTACATTGGACAGGTTTAGTGTGACCAAATTGTGAAGTGTCGAGCCAAATGTCTTTGAGCGTATTAAAATCGTGAGGCGTGACTGACATCTGTGAGTGCGATTGAAGCATCGTGAGCGTGATACAAGTCGTGAGCGGTGATTCAAATCGTGAGCGTGATTAAAAATGTGAGGCGTCATTTAAAATCGTGAGCGTGATTTTAAAGTCGGTGAGCGTGATTAAAGTAGTTATCGTGATTCAACGATCGTGAGCGTGATTTTGTTTTCGTGAGTGTAATTATCAATATTTTACCTCACGCACATTTCACGAAGAATTTTTTTTCGCGTCGCTCACGCTCGACGCACGAAAACTTTGAGCTGATAACGCTCAGACGCAGCGCTCACGAGATTGACTCCAATCGGTGACTCACGGCTCACGCGTGAGTCACGAAAATTTTCGTGAGCAACGAAAATTTCCGTGTCACGTGCAGACCTTCTAATACATACCGTAAAGAAAAACAACTCCACACACGCACGACGCGATACGCGCTTTCTGCATCCTCGCTATTGCAAGAAAACAACTCTCACACACAAAAGATAACAACAACGACACAAGGACATTCCATTGTTCTCTTAGAAATCAAAACAACCAACAACAACATAAATGACGCAATAACAACACAAACATCAATACGAGATAATACACAAACATGTCTCTAAAAACTCCCTCACATGATGGGCAACTCCACATTTTCCAAGTAGCACGTTTATGAATTAAGTTGGATTCTATGCATAAGTTAAGGTAAAATAATATACCAATCCTATGAGGAATCTTATAAAAAATTATATACAGGCCCGTCAAGGATTATATTAACTACTTTTTATTCTACTTTATTAAAATGTTCAATGTGAGGAACAACTCCAACTTATATAAAAAGGGAAATAATCTGTAGGAAGGCCATCATTACGAATCGGTAATGGTCGTAAGTTAATTTTTACTACAAAAATTTTTTCCACTACAAAAATTTTTTCTTAGTAAATGGTCCACATTTCGTTAGTAAAGATTTTATATTGTCGCATCGTATTTTTATAATAGATATCACAACCGATGCATTAACTAACTGTGTTTGGAAAATTTATTTAAGGAAAAATCCTTCCCATTTCTTAGTTAGTTGAACTAAAAACATTTAAACTGAATTTTTAGTAAGTTTTCCTTTAGCTTAAGTTAATTTCGTTGGGTTACTGAAAAATGACTAAATATTACAGTAAATTTGTTGAACTGATGTTGAAAGTTAACAATGGTCTCTTAAAATTTACAAGACACTTTTTTTTCTGTGTACTCACCTATATTAAATTTTATTACTAATGAACTGTAAAATATGTCTTATTTAAAGACTTAAAAAGTCAGAAAAGAAACAGTGCTTGATATAAACGAAATGGACTGTGTTGGGTTGTTGCAAAAATATTTTTTTTTTTATTGAAAAAATAAAAATTTTGTAACAAACGAATTTTTTTGGTGATAAAAGTTTAAAATTTTCAAAAAAACTCTAATAAAAAGAAAAACGTTTTCAGTACATCGTTTCAAACGTTTTTTTTTTCTTTGCGGTTGTAGAATTTCGAATTTGGACCAGAGGTGCATAACAAGCAACGTTTCGTCTATTAGGCTTTATACGTAATGTTGAATAACTAATTTTTTCTTATTTTTTTTAATATAATCATCGATGGACCAATGCCTGCCGTAAATTGAGCCGCTTGCGAAAATTCCTGTTTCATTGCCGATAAATCTAGTTTTGCGCATGTGTGGTATTGTAGGGAAGTGTAAACATCGGTATGCGCGTGACAATACTTTCTAATGTAATTTCTTATAGATTCCGAAAAATTTAGACAATCGAAGCTGTATAAACCGGCCTTCAGGGCCAAATATTGGCACAATTGCATTTCTTTGGATAATTCCAAATTTCCGCTAGAGCTCCACTTTAAGGGTTATAGAATAGAAAGGATTTTTTTTGGTTTTTCGATATATCCCAAATTTAGTAATAATATACTTAAAGACGACATATAATCAAGGCATATTTATCATGGTATTAGCTGATTACAATTTTAATCTTTGTTTGTTTATTTTCAAATATATATTTTATTAATGGGATTGGCGCAGCTAGAGGGGTTTTGGGTTTGTCATATTCCCCTGACAAGCACCATACAATTTTAATTGATTTTTAAAAAATATTCAATTAAGAATTTAATTGATCCAACAAATTTTTTAATTGAACAAATTAATAGTAATGCAATTATTTTTTTAATTGATTCATTAATTGCTTATTGACTGTCAATTAATTTTTTTGATTGTACTATTCATTTCTGTTGATTGAAAGAACATATCAATTAAATGTCTTTCGAATGAACTGTGTTATTGGGTTAATAAATAATTCTTTTTTATGAAAAAATAAAATTTTGTAAACAAACGAATTTTTTGGGGGTAAAAGTTTTAAAAATTTTCGAAGAAATCAAAACTGCTAATAAAAGAAAAACGTTTTTTCGGTTACACGCGTTTCCAAACATTTTTTTCCTTTGCGTGTAGAAATTTCGAATTTGGGCCAGGGTGGCATAACAGGCAGTTTCGTCCTATAGCTCCTTATAGGGACCGGTATGTCTGAAAACTAAATTTTATCTTTTTTTTAATATAATCAATCGATGACAACGTCTCCCGAAATTGAGCTCTTGCGAAAATTCCTGTTTCTTGCCGATAAATCAATTTTGCCATGTGTGTCTTGTAGGAAAGTGTAAACAATCGGTAATGCCGTGACGAAAGTTTCTATGTATTTCTTATAGGATTCGAAAATGTAGACAATCGAGAACAATGTGTCACGGAATTTTCGGTAGCAACATTTTCTCATTTAAGCTGTATGCCGGACTTCAGCCCAATTTGCAATGCATTTCTTATGGATAGCAAATAATTTTCGCGTCGTAGAGCTCCATAAGGCTTAATATAAGAAAGGATTTGTTTGTTTTTGATAATATCCCAAAAAATTTAGTTAATAATATACTTAAACGACGACATATAATCAAGGTCGTATTTATCATAGTATTAGCTGATTTACCAATTTTAAATTCTTTGTTTTGTTTATTTTCAAATATATAATTTTATTAAATGGGATTTGGCGCAGCTAAGAGGGGTTTTTGGGGTTTTGTCAATAATTCCCGCTGACAAGCACCATACAATTTTTAATTGATTTTTAAAATATTCAATTAAAATTTAATTGGCTTACACACAAGTTTTTAATTGAAACAAATATTTATAGTATCATTATTTTTTTAAATTGGATCAATTAATTTTTAATTGACTTGTCAATTAATTTTTCTAATTGATCACTATCCATTTCTGTGATTGAAGACATATAATAAAAAATTTAAATTTGGATCAATTAATTTCGTTGAATTGATCAGAAAAATTTTTTGGTATGTATGCCTCGCATTAAATATTATGTGATCTTTCTACTGCGATTTATGTTTTTTAAGCAATATTACCAGATTTGGAAAACTTTTTTAGTTTTTCAACCGCCTTAAGTCGGGTTTTACAAGCTCCAACGGAAATTTTCTCGTTTTCTTATGGGAGAAAAAGTAAACAACCGATAATGCATTTGTTATTGGTAGCGAGAAATTTCGCTTAGAAGCTGGCATAACCGGTTTTTCGAGAAGTTACCAGTTTACCAAAATTATTTTATACAAAAAGATTTTGAATGCTAAATTGCTTAAATTATGCACAGATAAGTGTCGAGAAAAATAGTTCCTAATGGATTGTAAAAATTACTTAAAATTACTCAATGCGCGTCGTATAACATATATTCTCATATTTTCGAGTCTAAATTTGATAACTTTGTATCTGTTGAAAATGTTTCAATTTGACTCACAAGTCAAAAATAGCAAATATAATCGACTGACATTGTTGTTTTTGTAATATTGAAATTACCTTGAAAAGAAGTAGTGAAAAGATATTTTCCTTCCTTTTTCAATGCAGCTTAATCCTTTGACCTTAATAATTTTTTTTTTTATTTCTGGAGTAATTTCTAATCTGCAATTACGCCTAATTAGTAGCTGGACGCCCAGCGATCATACTTACAATCATAACACATTAAAAAGTTATTTGTGTCACTGTTATTGATTTTTTACTTTTCATTTTTATTAACTACGGCGAATATGTCGTTTCATTCATAATACGTAATTGAAAGGCAAATCAAAAAGGTAAAAGTATAATACGCGGCCGTAAGTTCGGCCCGGCCGAAAGCTTATGACCCTCCAACCATGGATTGCGTAGAAACTTTTACGAAAGACTGTCATCCACAATCGAAATTATTTGGGTTGCGGTGAACACTTAGCCGATGGGCAAGGTTCTTAAAGCTTCCCTAACATCGTCTTCTAAAATTAAACAAGGTAGTGCCATAACGTAGTATATATTAAACTAAAAAACGGCCGATTAAATACGTAATAATAACTAAGTTTAAAGTTTCTATAGAAATAAAATTGTTGACAAACATTTTCTATAGAAGTAAAATTTGGAAATAAATTTCTATAGAAATAAGAATTTTGGCCAAAATTTTCCTAAAGAAATTAAATTTGGAACAAAAATTTTCCATAGAAATAAAAATTTTTACAAATTTTCTATAGAAATAAAATTTTTACAAAATTTTTCTATAGAAATAAATTTTGACAAAATTTTCTATAATGAAATTAACATTTTGACAATGTTTTCTCCATAAATAATAAAATTTTGGTAGATTATTTTTTGGCTCGATGTGGCAACCATGAATATGAACCGATAAGACCAATTTTTGTTGATTGGGGATCGCTATCAATATAAACATAGACGATATGGACAATTTTGGCAATGGATATTAACCGGCCTTAATATACACCCACGTGCAAATTTCAACCGGATCGATGCAATTTTGCTCCTCAAGAGGCTCCGGGATCAAATCTGGGAACGGTTTTAAATATGGGGAACTATATAATAATTATGACCGATATGGACGCAATTCTTGCGTGTTTGTTAGAGACGACATTCTATACACCATGTTCAAAATTTCAACCGGCACCGGATTGATATTTTGCTCCTCCAAGTAGGCCCGGAGGACAAATCTGGGAAATCGATTTAATATGGGGGCTATGATATAATTATGGACACTGATATGGATCCAATTTTTTGGCATGGTCATTTAAGAGAACATATACGGCAAAACGCATGCACCAAATTTGCAGGCCGGATCGGATGAAATTTTATTTATGGACCGATGTGGAACGCAATTTTTGCATGGTTGTTAGAGACCATATAACTAAAAACCATGTACAATTTCTGCCATCAAGATGAAATTTGGTTCTCCTTACAGGCTCGCGCAAACCAAAATCGGGGGATCGGTTTAATATAGGGGGCTTATATGTAATTATGGACCGATATGGACCAAATTTTGCGCATGTTGCTACTAACACCGATGTACCAAATTTCAGTCCGGATCGGATGAAAATTTACTTCTCTTAGAGCGATCGCAAGCCAAAATTTGGGGGTCCGTTTATATGGGGGCTATACGTATAAAATGGA